>MU825396.1:8003687-8221187 GCA_029204205.1 Desmophyllum pertusum
GATTCAACTTCGTTCTGACAAACAGTGCACATAGGCGACTCGATCATTTTAAAACGAAACAACCTGTCATTCGTGAAAACAATATCGTTCAATAGCTTATATTGAAATTCTCTAATTTTGTTTCCATTGTAACCGTAAATGGTAAAGAATAAATTTCCTTCCAATCTACTGCAAGTTTGGGGTATTTGTTATTCATCTGTTTTTGAGCAGTGGAGGAGATTGTTTTTTTGTCTTAAATTTCTTATATAACAATTTTTGATGTGACCTTCAACAGATCAATCTCAGTTTCCTCTATGTTAATATAAACTGTATCCCTAAGCAGTGGCGGATAGAAGTGTTGATAGCCTTGTAATTGTTTGATAACAACTCTTCACGCATTCGGTATGGCATCAACAATGCCTTAATCTAAAATACTGAATTGGTGATAAATTTGCTTCCAACACTTTGGTACTTTAAGAAATTTCCCGTTTCAGATAATAAGTCTCCAACAATTCCCCGAGTAAACAGATGTTTTTCGAAAAGCGAGCTTTTATCCATAACAATAGTTTTATTATTCCAAATAATTTGGTCAACAACATCATCATAAGAGACCACATTTAAATTATTCAAATCCGACCATGCATCTAGGCATTCTTTGTAGAAGACTGGGAGATAAATCGGTAATTTACGAGTATCAAAATTACAAAACTGACAAAATGAACTTACTGCCTATACTACAAAGCAAATTCATCTAAAATGACTTTCCAGGAGCTCTCACTATCTCCGAAATATTTCTTCAAAGCCATGATCATTGATTCAACATCGAGCATATTTAGACTTCCATTCTCATTATCGTTAATAAGTGCAGATCGTTTAATTTTATCTTTGCCTATATTTCCAAATGAACCCGTATATCAATTTATTTATCTCTTTAGTAAGATCCTTTGATATTGAAATCAATGCTGCTTTACTAAAAAATTTGGGTATAATAAAGGTCTTCACGATTTGAATTTTTCCAAGTAAGGTAAGACCTCCACATATTTTAAAGCGTTCTTTGGATAGACTTGAAAATTGAGTCAAAGTTAACCTTATTCCGTGAAGGTTTGTGATAGTCAAACAAGATACCTAATATCTTAACTGAAGTCCGGATTTTGTGAATAAAGTCGCCTTGTGTGAGTTGATACGAATCAATTGCAAATATTTCTGTTTTTTCTTTGTTAATTCGGGCCAGAATATCTAGAAAACGTCTCCAGAGATGTACATAATTGTAGATATGAATGCAAGTCCTTTAGAAAGCAGGTCATGTCATCGGCAAATAATGTCAATTTAATTTCCTCATTGTTGACTGTTACACCACGTATGTTATCATCTTGTCTGATTTGGCATGCGAGTATTTCGAGCGCCAAATGAACAGTAAAGGTGATAGAGGGTCACCTTGTCGTACACCACGCCGCACACAAAATAAGTCAGTAGTGAATCCATTATTCAATACACAGCTCGATATATTTGTATAAAAGGTCTTGATCCACTGCAAAAAATACGTTCCCCTTCTTCATGCCAACGTATTCTGCTTCTAATCATTGCTCCACGGGTTTTATATTCAGCAATCGTAATGAGCTGTGATCTCAAGCGGTATAATTTTGTTATATTTTCTTTTGATTGATCTGATTGAAGCGTAATAATCAAGTCGTCAATTTGTTTTTGGAGATCGCGTTCCTCGTTTCGTTTCAGTCTGTTTCTCCGTTTTGAATACTGAACACAAAAGCCTCTCACTTCCATTTTGAGCATGTCCCAGTAGAGGCCTTTGTCTGCAAGGTAGCTATGTTTGTTTTTAAATTCAGGTATTTTGTTAGCAAGTTCATTTGTGAAATTTTCATCTTTTAACAATGAATTGTTAATTTTCCAAAAACCGGGTCCTCGTTTAGCATAGTCCTTAGATTGTATAGTGAAAGTGATGCGCTATGGTCGGATATTGTAGTGTTTATAATATTCGTATTTGTAATAGTTGAAAATAAATCTTTTTACGCTAACCAGTAATCCAATCTGCATTGAATTTTTTATAAAGAGCTGTTGCGCCAGGTATATTGTGTCTGATCTGGGTGTTGGCGTCTAGCTCCAGATATCTTGTATGCGGAATTTTTGACACAATTGGTTGAAATCGCTAATTACGCTTTTTTTCCTTTGAATACAAGTTCCGCCTGTTTTATCTAGAGGTGATAATGGACAATTTAAGTCGCCTCCTATTATTATTATTTGCAGACCTGCTCAAGAGTGTTATTTAAATTAGAGAAAAACGTTTTCTGAGAGGTATTGTCATTTGGAGCGTAAATATTACCGAGTAAAAACGTGGACTCAGAAATGTTGGTTTTCAGAAGCAAATATCGTCCGTTTTTGTCAGAAGTGGTGTTTTCTACTTCAAAGTCTAGACTCGGCTTAAATAATATCATCACCCCTTTTGAGTGTTTAGATCCGTGGCTATAGTAAATTTTTCCACCCCATTCCGTTTTCCAAATTTCTTCAATGCTTTTCGAAGAGTACGTTTCTTGCAGAAAATAACGTCAAATTTGTTATTATGGAGCCATCTGAAAACCTGCCGCCTTTTTCTCGCTTGGTTTAAACCTCTAACATTTAAGAGCCATTCTCCGAGAATGTCGAGAATCGGAAGATACTCAAAAAATTATTTTATATTTTGCCAAAACATTCCTTTGGGTGTACTAACTTAAGGAAAAATAGTTAAAAGTTTCAACGATTTTTTTAACGGACAAAATTTAAAAAAGTATACTATTCAGCAATGCAACAATTATCGCATCTTATTAAGATTGGGTAAAATTCGGCGACACGATAAGAGTCGCAGTGCAAATGAGAAACACGTGGGTGGGTGGGTGGGGCAAGAAAAATGTTGTACTAGCCATTACCCTTAAGCGTAATGAACACCCTCAACACACCCCTATGAACATTCTACAAACTACCAGTCACTCTGCACTTAGTATATTCCCTATGCCGTTGCACTTACGAATGACAATTTATTCATGGTTTGTTGTTCATCTTATATGCGATGCTCATTATGTATGCAGTGTGAATAGTATACTATTCAGCAATGCAACAATTATCGCATCTTATTAAGATTGGGTAAAATTCGGCTCCCAACTTCCTGGAATCTTATACTTCACAGCTCAGAATACCATCAATGGGCTCTTAAAATCCCCCAATACTTACATCCGACGACAAAGAGACCATTGATGGTATGCTATCGAGACCAAACACCACTACCGTAATCTCCAAAACATGTAATTATATTTATGCCTATTGGATACAAGATATGTCAACTTTAACATTATCCAATCTCATCATTATTATACTCCATTAATCCTCAAAACCTACCCCCAAACCTCACTCCCAAATCTCACTCCCAAATCTCACTCCCAAATCTCACTCCCAAACTACTCACTCCCAAACTACTCACTCCCAAAGCTCACACCCAAATCACTCCCAAAGCTTAGTCCCAAACTTCACTCGCAAACCTGACCCCAAAACTTGAAACTGGTGACTATAACAGTTGAACGGAAAATATGCGATTGATAAGGAGAGATGGTTGCACGAGTACCAGCTACACTAGTCTCGCTACCGTTTAGGAATAACTGATTACAATCGAAACTCTCTGAACGGCACTCTTGTAAGCGGACAGCTCTACTTACGGCCATCAAGGCAGAGTCTTGGCTTTGTATGCTTCATATTGTTCTTGAAAAAATTAATCCATTTCAAAACTTGTTCTTGTTGGGTAGACAGAAGATTACCCGGTATCTCGATTGATCAAAGTTTCCTGAACAAAGCGAACAAAAGGCTTGCATGACATGTTGTTTCTAAACAGCCTGTGGGGTGGGCGGTCAGAATCATATTGTTCGCCTTTAAACGAGCCCTTGAAATGTTGGAAATACGGAAAAATAGAAACTGTATTTTTGATCCAATCCAAGACATCGGTTTGAGCCGCCATTTCAGGGCATCGTTCCGCGACTTTCTCCCAAAACGAGTAGTGAGCGTGAAGCTCTCCAGCTCTAAAATTACTGGGGTCTCGGAAGGACAACTCATTTACATCCCCTATAATCTCGCCTTGCTCCACACGCGTGACCTTTTGCATTAGTTCACATGCTGTCATCTCGCCGCTGACCGCTATGGGGTTCCCCATGGAGTCTACCCATTGAATTGCATTCACCCCAGACTGTCCATGAGTGATAGCGTTATCGAAGTTCTTGTCATATTCCCAAGCCCATGAAATAATTTCCTAGGGAAAAACATCAAGAACAAAAGGTATTATTCCCACGGGTGAAACCCCAAAGTAGTCAGCAGAGAGATGACAGCTCTGACCCAGTAATCCTGGGAGGGTAACTAGAGACCCTGTTTTCAAAGCTATCAAAACTCTGAGACTATCGAGTTTATTACTAATTAAGAGAAAAACACTCACATAAGACATGACTGAATTGAAGACACGTTTATTACCCAAACAGAAAACCTAAATCAGCTTAACATATGTTGTCTGCGAAAGTTCACACTTTATTTTCCGGCTGACGCTGGAAACGTGCCATTCTTCTGCAGCCCCATGTTCCCAGAAGAATCCCTTTTCCTTGCCTCGCAGAATCGCTTAATGTGGCCAAGTTTACCACAGTAGAAACACGACATAGGCCTTCCCGGGTTTCTCGGGAAATCTCTGGCATTTCTCTCCCGGCCTTCTCTGTAATAGGGAGACACAGCTGCGGTCCTGGCCCGGTCCCTCGAACGATAGTGTTTCTCTACCTTCGCCACACAATCGAAGATCTTTTCATGATCTTTATCGCCCAAAAGGCGCAGGACGAGACTTCTAAATTGATCCTGAGGCACATCGAGCTTTCCACGGACTGTTTGGTAAACCAAACGATAGAAATTCTGGCGGTCATGCTTGGTATCTTGAGCCGTAAGTTGAAGCGATTCTAGCATCTCCAAGGCTTCGTATTTATTGAAATCTGGTAGGGGACGAGATGCGTAGGCCATAATCTTCATTAAGGAGTTCTCCACAGATGATCTAGTCATTGTCTCAACTGTCTGGTTCAGCTTCAGGACTTCAGCTTTTAACCTCTAAAAAGGGGAAAAAATTCCCAATCAACAAACACGCCATGACTACCCGGCGAATTCAAGATATACTCCCTGACGGAGCATACCTAGTGAGTCTTTGCCCTTGTAACAATACATGGCGTATCTATATCCTTCAACAAATATACCCGGCGGGTTCTCGTTTCGTGCCTAGACACAGCGTATAAATCCTGATGAGAAAACTCACCCCCGGGACTACACCCGGCGTATAAATCCTGGTGAGAAAAAACTCACCCCCGGGACTACACCCGGCGTATAAATCCTGGTGAGAAAACTCACCCCCGGGACTACACCCGGCGTATAAAACCTGGTGAGAAAAACTCACCCCCGGGACTACACCCGGCGTATAAATCCTGGTGAGAAAACTCACCCCCGGGACTACACCCGGCGTATAAAATCCTGGTGAGAAAAACTCACCCCCGGGACTACACCCGGCGTATAAATCCTGGTGAGAAAACTCACCCCCGGGACTACACCCGGCATATAAATCCTGGTGAGAAAACTCACCCCCGGGATTACACCCGGCGTATAAATCCTGGTGAGAAAAACTCACCCCCGGGACTACACCCGGCGTATAAATCCTGGTGAGAAAACTCACCCCCGGGACTACACCCGGCGTATAAAACCTGGTGGGAAAAACTCACCCCCGGGACTACACCCGGCGTATAAATCCTGGTGAGAAAACTCACCCCCGTGTCAACACGCGGCATAATTAAATTACTATATCTAAGAATAATTAGCAAAAGGACTCACCCCTAAAAACCAACATTGTCCCACCCCCGCGACCGCACGTGGTGAAAATACGAAATTTGAATAACAAAATATATCACTATAACAAGAAAGCTAACCCTTTGGGGAATGCAAACAGATGCGCTAAACTTGCAAACCTGCCGTTGAAACAGGGAAAACAAACTCATGTAAAAACAAATGTAATACGCCCACGGGAAAAAATAAACTTAAGCTCTTACGTAAGATAAATAAACCAAGCCTATAATATGTTCCCAAAATGGCGAAAAGCAAAATGTAATAAAACAAGGACAGGAACATCAAAATTTACCTCGAGTTCGTTGTGTCCGCCGGCAGCAACATTTTGGGCAGCATTTTGACCCGCCGCTTGTGCAGCCTGTGGCACTGGTACACCTTGTGCGGCTGGTAGAACTTGAGCAGCTTGTGCAACTTGCACGGCTTGTGGAACTTGAGCAGCTTGTGCAACTTGCGCGGCTTGTGGAACTTGAGCAGCTTGTGCGACTTGTGGAACTTGTGGGCCTTGTGCTGGAGGGTTTACTAGCGGTTGAGGAAATTGTACTCCCGGCGCTGGAGCTTCAGCCATAATTCGAACCAACTCATCTCGTCGTCTTTGTACCCTTCCGTCGAACGTGTCATTCTGAAACACTCAAGTTTATATATCGACGGCCGATAATGCTGTCTCCAGCTGCAGCTTGACTTTAATGTCCAAAAGAGCGAGATGCACAAGCATGTTGACGGAGCCGTTGCACTTACGAATGACAATTTATTCATGGTTTGTTGTTCATCTTATATGCGATGCTCATTATGTATGCAGTGTGAATAGTTCGAAAATTGAATAATTAGCGGTTTTCAGCTCACAAACAGCTTCAAATTCTCGCGCTTCTTTGGGAAGACGTGAAAGCGTAAAAAAGACTCTATAAAAACGAAACTTGGCACAAATATTATGTTGTTCTTCCTCTTTAAGACTGTGTAATAAGTTTCTCCAAACGTTGTTTCTAACTTTTTCAATTGGAATATTTATACAGCTGCCATTTTTGTCGCTTAACACGAAGGCCGACTTTGAATGCTATAAATGGCATCTGGTATATAACATTTGATAATAAAATCTACATGTAACAAAACCTTGGTTATTGTGCTTTCCACCAGGAAAGTTTTAGCTCTGGGAATTAAATACTTCCCTGTCAGTAAAATAAACTGTCTTGGCATGTGAGCAGGTATAATTTTATGCAAATCAAAGACTTTGCATTCAAGGAATACATCTGTAAACGGAACAATTAACGTAAAAGAACGACTCACCATTACTTGTTACTCATTTCTGCTGTCGTAGAAGTAAATTTCAGCTTTCTTGCTTCGTGTTGAGTCGTATACCCATTAAAAGTCCAACATGAATGGTATAAATTGTAGCTCGAGAGTTCGCGATGACATTTTCAACCCGGCGATGCCTCCCTCTATTAAATCTCAACAGGATTTATATCGCATCGTGCTTAAAACCTTTAACATGCACATATCATATGTAAAATGCGATTAAAAAGGCATTTTCTAAACAATATATAAGGAAATTACTTGCTTCTAGTTCTCAAGCGCGCATAGGTTAATTTGATCAACGCATGACCGAAATATGACCTTTAGTAACGCAAGGCGGCCACCCACTAGTCACGTTTCGCGTCGATTTAGTCAATGTTATGTGATGCACGGGTCACAGCAGTAGCCTGTAGTACAGGCGGATTTTTTTTTTTAGGCGAGCGCACGAAGCGCACAACAGCGAGCGCAGAGCGCGAGACGAAAGACGAAAGAACAACCGTCTCATGCTCCGCGCTTGCTGTCACGCGCTCGCTCGCCGAAAAAACCCTAACCGCCTGTACTGCATGCAGACTTCTTCCCACCCTCATCTCTAGAGACGGGAAGATTCCTTGACGATATTTCGTCCCTTTCGGGTGAAGTATTAAAAGTGTTAATTAGTTGTAAGTACAGGGCAGCGCACTGAGAAGTGAGCGTGAAGCGGGGAGTACCGCCACGCCCACGTGTATTTGCGCCTCGCTCTCGCTACTCACATTTTGCCTTCTAGCTCTCTTTTTCAACACTGGCAAATCTTACTTGTAGCCTCGTGTTCTGCAGACTAGTCATGGCACAGAGATCAGGGGGCTCTCGCATCAAATTAGAAACTAACAAATTAATCTTACTTAGTTCTGTTCCAGCTTTCGCTCGCGGTCAATAATGCAAGGTCTGGAAAAGAAAAACCTTCAGAAAATGTTCGTATAAAGCTTAGAAGGTTCAAGCAAGACACAATAGAATAATAAA
Organism: Desmophyllum pertusum; assembly: GCA_029204205.1. Lineage (NCBI taxonomy): Eukaryota > Metazoa > Cnidaria > Anthozoa > Scleractinia > Caryophylliidae > Desmophyllum > Desmophyllum pertusum. The sequence continues at coordinate 8,011,833 of MU825396.1, forward strand.
TATTAATAATTAGTTGTTCCTCAAACCAATAGACTAGCTATAGTGAGCAACGGGAAACGTGACTATGAGCGACGCGATACGTGACTAGTTTCGGGTGGCGGCTTGCGTTACTAAAGGTCATATTTCGGTCATGCGTTGATCAAATTAACTTCCGTGGTGGTCTTCACTGGAGAACTAGAAGCAAGTAATTTCGTGATGTATTGTTTAGAAAATGCCTTTTTAATCGCATTTTACATATGATATGTGCATGTTAAAGGTTTTAAGCACGATGCGATATAAATCCTGTCGAGATTAGAGGGAATTCTGCATCGCCGGGTTGGAAATGTCATCGCGAACTCTCGAGCTACAATTACCGTTCATCAATATGTTGGACTTTTAATGGATTATACGACTCAACACGAAGCAAGAAAGCTGAAATTTACTTCTACGACAGCAGAAATGAGTAACAAGTAATGGTGAGTCATTCTTTCACGTTAATTGTTCCGTTTACAGATGTATTTCTTGAATGCGAAGCCTGTGATTTGCATAAAATTATACCCGATCACATGCCAAGACAGTTTATTTTACTGACAAGGAAATATTTAATTCCCAGAGCTAAAACTTTCCTGGTGAAAAGCACAATAACCAAGGTTTCGTTACATATAGATTTTATTATCAAATGATATATACCAGATGCCATTTATAGCAGTCAAAGTCGGCCTTCATGTTAAGCGACAAAAATGGCAGCTGTATAAACATTCCAATTGAAAAAGCTAGAAACAACGTTTGGAAAAACTTATTATACAGTCTTAAAGAGGAAGAACAACATAATATTTGTGCCAAGTTTCGTTTTTATAGAGTCTTTTGTACGCTTTCGCCGTCTTCCCAAAGAAGCGTGAGAATTTGAAGCTGTTTTTGAGCTGAAAACCGCTAATTATTCAATTTTCGAACTTTTTTAAATTTCGTCCGTTAAAAAAATCGTTGGAACTTTTAACTATTTTTCCTTAAGTTAGTACACCCAAAGGAGTGTTTTGGCAAAATATAAAATAATTTTTTGAGTATCTTCCGATTCTCGACATTCTCGGAAAATGGCTCTTAAAAAACAAAAAGAGGCTCTGAAAGGAGCATCTATAAATGTGTCGCTTTGGATATACAGTTATAATTTCTGGAGGAGATTTGATAATTTCTGTAATTAATACAGAGAGCTATTTTATTGAGTCGTGACGGAATCGAGTAAGTAGTATGGGCAAAATAATAAAAAATAACTGTGACAAACAACTAAACGAAAACATGCAAAACAAACAACACGTAATAAGAGCACGAATTGCTCGAAAAGGACCTCTCTCTATACAAACCTTACTGAGATCCTCAGAAATCTTTAAGCTAAGCGACAGACGGCTTCTGTAGTGCCTTGACAAGGAGCTAAGTACTCGCACCATGGGCACAACTTCCTAACCTAGAAGCGAGTAAATGAAACGTAACCATCTTAAACCATTCTAGTGTCTGCAGATGTACCTTGTGTGCTTTGCTTGAATAGCTGTCCGTCAATATAGAGTTTGTCGTAGACAAGCTTTGCTTGGCGTCCCTTTTTCTTTGCGGCTTTAAGATGAGGCACAAGGGATTTTCTGATGTCAACAACTTCTTTGGGAAAGTCGGGTGCTATATACTCCGAATTTTGTACCGGCGAGGTTTGAACCCAAAGACAAAACATAATCTTTGTCCTTGAAAAAGCTGAATTTGGCTATGATAGGACGAGGCTTTCCATCTACGCGTGGTTTTCCAATACGATGGGCTCTTTTAATTGAGATTTCTTCGGCATCTTCTGCTTTGAGTTCCTTAGTTAGGAACTTACGTAGAATGGCCTCTGTTTTGGCGAAAGAATCTTCTTTTTCCTCGCGAATATTGAAGAAGTTAAGATTGTTAAGTCTTTGACACCTTTCTTCAATTCTTCTATTGCTTTATCTTGAACCTTGTTGTGCTCTTTGAGGTCCTCAATTTCTTGATGTGCGTTTGTGAGGCTTTCTTGTAAACTGTTCGTCTCTTCCTGTAGGTCTTTAACCTTGTTTTTCAAGTCATCAATTTCTGCAAACTTCGACAGGGCTAAATCTAACTTCTGATTGATTTCTTTTAGTGTAGCGGCCATGTTTTGGCAGCTACAGTTGGAGTTTTCATCGTCGTCGGTCTGCGAACCAGCAGTTCTGGCTTTCTTCCTGCTCCTTTTACGTCCCTGTTCCTCATTGGTGTTTTCTTCTTTTTCTTCGTTCGGGTTTACCATTTTAAACGGCCCAAGTAACGAGTCTAAAAGTGTTACGTTAGTTCGATTGAACGGAGCGTTGTTGCGTACGTCCGTACTCGGCGAGCGCTAGTCCCAGTCCAGGGAAGGTGGAGAATGTAAGTACTGTGTATACCAGGGAAGGGTGGAGAATGTAAATACTGTGTATAGCAGGGAAGGGTGGAGAATGTAAGTACTGTGTATAGCAGGGAAGGGTGGAGAATGTAAGTACTGTGTATACCAGGGAAGAGTGGAGAATGTAAATACTGAGTATAGCAGGGAAGGGTGGAGAATGTAAGTACTGTGTGTACCAGGGAAGGGTGGAGAATGTAAGTACTGTGTATACCAGGGAAGGGTGGAGAATGTAAGTACTGTGTATACCAGGGAAGGGATGGAGAATGTAAGTACTGTGTATACCAGGGAAGGGCGGAGAATGTAAGTACTGTGTATACCAGGGAAGGGCGGAGAATGTAAGTACTGTGTATACCCGGGAAGGGCGGAGAATGTAAATACTGTGTATAGCAGGGAAGGGTGGAGAATGTAAGTACTGTGTATAGCAGGGAAGGGTGGAGAATGTAAGTACTGTGTATACCAGGGAAGAGTGGAGAATGTAAATACTGTGTATAGCAGGGAAGGGTGGAGAATGTAAGTACTGTGTTTAGCAGGGAAGGGTGGAGAATGCAAGTACTGTGTATACCAGGGAAGGGTGGAGAATGTAAGTACCGTGTATACCAGGGAGGGGTGGAGAATGTAAGTACTGTGTATACCAGGGAGGGGTGGACAATGTAAGTACTGTGTATACCAGGGAAGGGCTCCCAACTTTGGATCGCTTCGGTGGAATAGAGAACGGCAAATGAACAAATGTCACGAACCATATAGGAGTCGTTTAAACCAAAGTTGACAAAGGGTAAATGGTTATGAATTAAGCCTGATAAAGTTCTTGTTCCATGTTTTTGTTGCTTTTGGCTTTGACCGTGCACAAAACACAACAAGTTTTGAGTTGTGTCCCAGAAACTAACCAATATAAACGTTTCGGTTACGTAATTCAACCATATTGTGTGAGCGCAAAACAAAATATTGTGCACGGTCGTGGATCTTCCAACATTGTGGGCCTGTCACCTCTTTTATACTTTGATATACATTATCAAAGACAGACAACGGACCGTTTCGGGGTAATTTCTGATTTTGTGTATCCAACTTCAGTCAGTAGAATACAAATAACGCCCGAAACGAGTACAAATATGCCGCGATATTGTATAGTTAGATATTTTGTACAGTTAGTTATCTAGTTGCTATGGAAGCCGTAAGCGCGCTCCTATTAAATTATTTGCTTTTTGACGGTCTAGAAGCAGTTGGATAATAAATCTCTTATTGGATATAAGTGAGTAGTATCGCCGTATATTTTTACTCGTTGTGCATTGATTTGATTGGTGCAGGTGTAACACGTGTCATTTATTTGATTGGTGCAGGTGTAACACTTGTCATTGATTTGATTGGTGCAGGTGTAACACGTGTCATTTACGTGTCATTGATTTGATTGGTGCAGGTGTAACACGTGTCATTTATTTGATTGGTGCAGGTGTAACACGTGTCATTTACGTGTCATTGATTTGATTGGTGCAGGTGTAACACGTGTCATTGATTTGATTGGTGCAGGTGTAACACGTGTCATTAATTTGATTGGTGCAGGTGTAACACGTGTCATGGACATGGTCGTGTCATGTGCTGGACATGTCAGGGTCAAGGACAACTCAAGATGTACATTCTACTGACAATCAAATGGTGAGAATTGTTGATTATTGGGTAAAAAAACTGTCGGCGGGGAAGGGTGGAGAATGTAAGTACTGTGTATACTAGGGAAGGGATGGAGAATGTAAGTTCTGTGTATACCAGGGAAGGGTGGAGAATGTAAGTACTGTGTATACCAGGGAAGGGATGGAGAATGTAGGTACTGTGTATACCAGGGAAGGGTGGAGAATATAAGTACTGTGTATACTAGGGAAGGGATGGAGAATGTAAGTACTGTGTATCCCAGGGAAGGGTGGAGAATGTAAGTACTGTGTATACCAGGGAAGGGATGGAGAATGTAGGTACTGTGTATACCAGGGAAGGATGGAGAATGTAAGTACTGTGTATACCAGGGAAGGGCGGAGAATGTAAGTACTGTGTATACCAGGGAAGGGTGGAGAATGTAAGTACTGTGTATACCAGGGAAGTGTGGAGAATGTAAGTACTGTGTATACCAGGGAAGGGATGGAGAATGTAAGTACTGTGTATACCAGGGAAGGGATGGGGAATGTAAGTACAATGTATACCAGGGAAGGGATGGAGAATGTAAGTACTGTGTATACCAGGGAAGGGATGGAGAATGTAAGTACTGTGTATACCAGGGAAGGTATGGAGAATGTAAGTACAGTGTATACCAGGGAAGGGCTCCCAACTTTGAATCGCTTCTTTGGAATAGAGAATGGCAAATGAACAAATGTCACGAACCATAGGAGTCGTATAAACCAAACGGTTGATAAAGGGAAATGGAAGCCTGATAAAGTTCTTTTCTCCATGTTTTTGTTCCCTTTTGTCATTGACCGTGCACCGAAACACAACAAGTTTTGAGTTGTGTCCCAGAAACTAACCAATCGAAACGTTTCGGTTACGTAATTCAACCATATTGTGTGAGCGCAAAACAAAATATTGTGCACGGTCGTGGACCTTCCCACATTGTGGGCCTGTCACCTCTTTTATACTTTGATATACATTATCAAAGACACCCAACGGACCGTTTCGGTGTAATTTCTGATTTTGTGTATCCAACTTCAGTCAGTAGAGTACAAATAACGCACAAAACGGGTACAAATATGCCGCGATATTGTATAGTTAGATATTTTGTACAGTTAGTTATCTAGTTGCTATGGAAGATAATTCTGTTGGCGTTCAAAAATATTTCTAGTCTGTTCAAAACAATCAGTCCTATTTAATTTAGCAATTTATTTGAGACGAAAACTGAACATGCGAACGTGAAACGCAAATTTTCAAAACTGGGGAATATCACTTGGGGAATATCACCCGGATATTCCCCAGTTTTGGCTGCGTCACGTGACGTGTTTAGACCAATCGCGCGCGAGAAAAAGATTTTATGGATTATAAAAGTGAGTAGTATCGCCGTATAGTTTTACTCGTTGTGCATTGATTTGATTGGTGCAGGTGTAACACGTGTCATTGATTTGATTGGTGCAGGTGTAACACGTGTCATGGGCATGCATATGGTCGTGTCATGTGCTGGACATGTCAGGGTCAAGGACAACTCAAGATGTACATTCTACTGACCATCAAATGGTGAGAATTGTTGATTATTGGGTAAAAAAACTGTCGGCATCAACTGTCGCCGACAGGTGACGGACAGTTGGTGGAGGGGAGCTGTTCTTCACAATTACCGATTATTGCATGTTTAAAGGAGCTATGCCATGATATGGTAGCTAAAAACAATTACTTCCACCTTAGTAATGTCTTACTAAGGCGGAGAAACACCAAAACTTAAGTGGTAATAATAAAGCAAAAAAAAAACAAGGATGATTTTATACACGACCCCACCAGCTTTGCTGATTGTTTTAATCGTGGTTAAAGCTAACCATATTATTTTGTGCAAATAATGTAAAACATTTTTTTTTCTAAACAATAGTTTACTAATGTAGAAAAACACCAAAGAGGTAATAATAAACCAAACAAGGAACCACAGGTCACCAAAGCATCGTATAAGAGTTTGTATGGAGCTGAAATTCGATCGAAAATAATTTTCACTTTTCTTTCGAAAAGTTGTAAATAATGTGAAATAAAGTTTAAAAATATCACTTGTTGTCTTTTCCTGTGTTTTTATCGCTTCTGGAAGCTGCTTTGGGCGAATTTCGACCTACGGTCGAATCTGCCACTGTTGTGTACTAATTCGACCGTAGGTCGAAATTCGCCCAAAGCAGCTTCCAGAAGCGTTAAAAACACAGGAAAAGACAACAACTTTTCGAAAGAAAAGTGAAAATTATTTTCGATCGAATTTCAGCTCCATACAAACTCTTATAAGACGCTTTGGTGACCTGTGAAGGAACAAGGATGGTTAAGATTGGGGAAGATTGAGACAGAGTTCGAACGACGAACTTTGAAAATTTTGGTTTAAGTTTTCAAGATGCACCATCGGTGACGTAACTTGCTTTCTTTCTAATCCAGGGAATGTCATATTGATAACCACGTGACAGAAAGAACAGATCTACCAGATCATCTGATAGTTGGATCGCAAGGGACGGATATTTTTAGTCAAGAACTTCCAAGGGTAAATATATGGATCATCTTCTTTTAAAAACTCTTCATTGTTCGTTGGAGCTTTTAAACAGAACTGAACTATAAACTGATGTACTGACTGAGTCCTGGCCAAATGGAGAGACGCAAGTAGACGCAATTAAGTTGGCAACTTGTGTCTACTTGCGACTTCGCTTGGCCAGGACTTGCGCAGACTTGCGTTCACTTTGATCGAGATCAAATTTGCGCGAAAGTAGACGCAAGTTTTTCACCGTTTGGCCACCCAACGCAAGTCAACGCTAGTTTTGTTGTTTACTTCTATTACTGAATTGCAGCGCGCGCAGGAGCATTGAAATGGCTTTTTAGCAACTTGCGTGCATTTGCGAGTAAACTTGCGTGTCCGTTTGGCCACCCAACTCAAGTTTGTACGCAAATTCCCATTTTAAAACTTGCGTCTCCGTTTGGCCAGGACTTTAAACTTTATATAGACCTGGCATGGCTGAATTGAGGTTTAGACGGGACTTTAACCACGACAAGGTGGAGGCTATTCGCTAATTGTATTATAACGTGGACGAGTCACAGTTCGACTCGACGTGGTGTAATAAGTATGGCTATTGCTTTAAATCCGGTTTAACTATAAGGCTTTCTTAACCGTTGTTTAAGGGGGGAGAACCTAAACTACAAGGAACCACAAAAGCTTTAAATAAAGCTTTATAATTTCCGAAATATTGTACATTTCATCAAGCGCATGCTACAAGTTGTCGATATTGAAGTTCTTTGGCAAATATTAAAGTAATAATTTGAAAACGATCAAATCCTTCCGAATTTTAAGACATTTTTCATTTTGGTCACGTGACACACCAAACTGAGCATGGTTCGAACGTGAATCAAACAAACACTACAAACGTTGATGCCCACAGGAGTCCAGGAACCAAAGTTATGGAGGTTTGGAGATTTGCTTAGCAACAGCCTTTGATTGGTTCCTTGTAGTTTAGGCGTTTAGTATGGCTGTGTGTTGACATGTTTTTCACTCGAACTCTCATTTAATTCTCCCGAACATACCAAGATATATCCTTCCACATTGTATTTTAGACTGCAAAACAGTCCAAACAGTCCATATTTCTGATATTTTAGTACGATTTCGTTGGGTGAAACGCGGCGCCCGAAAAAGATCTGGAATGAGCGGGCTTAGCGCGTTACGCATTCCCGCATCGCGCATCTATATCTCGAGAGGAAAACCAGACAATAGAGAGACTGTTTTGCAGTCTATGGTAATTATGCCTCGTTTATTTCGTACTGGCTCGGTGTATACTATAACAGTTATCCACCTCTTCTTCAGTGAATAATCGCTGGTATTTCACTGCTGGCCTACATGAAGATACCAAATTTACAACTTTTTGTCAGTTTGGACTGACAAAGTCGGTTGCTAATTTAATAATTATCTTTGTTCTGATTCTAGGTTTATCCAGTTACAGCGTTTCATGATCAAGATGTGAATAGCGGTTCGCAGCGACTTGTTGAGGCTCATTCACGAAACTGGCCAACAAAACGAATCCTTATGCAGGTTAGAAATACTCTTAAACTAACTAAAAAAATAGTTTTTGAATAAATCGCACCAGATCTTCAAGAAATCCATTCCGTTCTTTACAAACAATTCCACGAGCTGACAGTGGTGCCGATTCATAACGGCAAATATATATTTAGTAATTTTAATCGAATTTTAAAGAGTTTCTAAATACTAGGCTTCGTTCATTGGAGCACTAATTTTCAAATACTGAAGTTCAGAAGTTTTTCGAATTTTGCGCTAACATACTTGTACATGTACACATGCTATATAAGTCTGTAAATAGGACCTCAGTGGAATCTTTATAGGCTTAGGTTAATTGTACACCATTATCGACGTATAGCGACGAAGATCCAAAAATTTAATGGTTGTAAAAACAAGAAGCGGCCTTTTTTTTAAATAAAGACAACAAAATGCAATAGATACGTCCTGACATAGCCTGATGCAAAACGAATACTCCACCAAACAGAGCGCGCATTATAAAATGTACTCGTTCTTCAGTTATAGTTTGTGCGTTAGTAGTAAACTGTGATTTTGTTTGATTATTTCAGCGTCAGACCTTACGAGCTGTACCAGTATCTGAAGTGAAATATGAATGGAACGACACGTCTACTCGCTTCTGGGTGTTCGGACTTGATCACAAGGTGCATGCCCCAGACTACCCCCAACAGTGCTGTTGTGGCTGCACTATACTTTAGATCAACAAAAGAAGCGAAACAACTAATATTTGCAACAAGCAAATTGTAATGTAACCTTGTTGTGAAAGGTCCTAGGCCATGCAATGTATACTATACAAACTGGTCTTATTAGGTCACGCAATATATACTATACAGATTGGTCTTATTAGGTCACGCTATTTTAGGTACATAACATATATTTCAAGTTGTTCTATGCCAACTGGTCTTATTTACAGTGAAGATGACGCTACCGTTGCCAGTCGACAAAGTTTTTGATTAATTTTTGACATAGATCTTTTTGACAACTTTTTGACGACTTTCGGATGGGTTCCGTTTGACTTGACAAATCAAAATCCAAGGAGTGTTGGAGGCGGAGTCTGAAATTTGAATGGTTTTAGTTTCTAGTCTAGTTCAAATGCGGGTCCCGGATGTAGTTTCGTATGAATTTTACGAGTGGTCTATTTTCCAGTAAAACACTCGTGTCTATATAATAAATAGTAATATTTACTTGACGTGTAGATATAGATTATGTTGATGATCAGTTGAAATAATTACTGGTTCAGTTTACTTCAGAGTGGTTTTCAATTGAGTATCGAAGGCAATCCGGGAATTGCTTTGATTTTGCTTTACTATGCTCTGTGATTGGTAAAAAAAAACTCGCGCCACCTACTCAACCAATCAGATGCAAAACCGTTTTCCCGCGCTGGCGCCGGTTACGTGTATTTGCGTCGAGTTCTCATTGGTTCATAATATTGTTTACGTTTGTTGTGATTGGTCATTGTAATTGGTTTTGGTTCTGGTTTTGGTTTTACGACACCCAACTGAAAACCTCTCTAATTGAGTAGTAAAATTTTTTTTTTTAAAATCACTGCACGGGCATGTTTATAGCCTCCATCACATTTTAGATAGCAATTTTATTTCTCGTGCACACCAAATAAAACAAGTTGAAAACCTGTTTAGTAAACATGGTTCAAAATTAGTTTGTCCAGAAATACGGGTGTGTGTGTGTGTTTGGGGGGGGGGGGGGGGGGGGGACTCAGTAAACGTTAGGAACTGGATCAAACGTTTGTGCTTTGTTAATTAAGTGTTAGTTCTTGTTGGAAGATTACAACAAGGAGCCCAAAAGTGTGACCACTTTTAATTAATTCACATTATTTCGTGCGTACATACTATCCAATCAGAAGCCGAGGGTAGCAATCTTCGGCTTCTCATTGGACAGTCTGCGTGCACGAAAGAATGTGAATTAATTTAAATTATGAAATAAAAATGTACCGTTATAAACTATATTGCCTCTGATTTTTTTTGCTAGTCATTCGAACTCCGCGCTCGCTCGCTAACAATTATGAGTAGCAGTAATCACTTGCGTTTCTCGGTGATGGCAATCTATCTGAGCCACGTGGAATTACCGTACCGCACTTTTGGCGGGAAATTGCCTAGCCAATAAGAAGGTAGAAGACAGGCCACGCAACTATGACGTTAGGAATTAAAGGGGTAATTAATGAAAAGGCAGGCACTTGCGATCACGCTGATAACTTTATAACTTTTCCTAAATATTATCTGGGAACATTTTGGTGTGTCAATTTGTTGATCACATGACTTGATGTTTACATGGTAACCAGGTTTTGACAGGCCGTTTTCCCAAATTTGGTGTTTTCAGTTTCTGTTTAGTCTGCGAGCAGTCCCTCTTTCTTTCCGATAGCGAGAGAGCGGAAATCGAGCGCGACGCGCGAGCGAGCGGAAGTGAGGCATCTTTTCTTTCGCTCGTTCGTGCCTCACTTCCGAATGCTTTATACACCACATAAGTTTCATTTTTATAGCACGAATACTTTTCGAGATACAGATCGTTTTACCCAAATTTGGTGGGTTTTTTAGCTTACTTTTCAGTTACGATGAAATCCTTCCAAAATCTTTATCGTTTTAGCATCTTTCACAGTCAGAATAGGGTTAAAAGGCAAGGAAGTAATATATCAATCACGAGAGAGGATGTTTAGAGGTGTTTGGAAATCAGATGAAACACTGTATCAAGTTTTTGATACATCTTCTCGATAAATAAAAAAAAGCAACTAAGGAGTAAATGGAGAAATGAAATCGTAAAATATATTCTAAACCCAGGTATGGAGATACAATCGTTTAGTCAATAGAGCGGTTTTCAAATGAGTATCGTGAAACAAAAACCAAAGCAATTACAATGGCCAATCACAATGAACGTAAACAACACAATGAACCAATGAGAACTGGAAGGAAATACACGTGACCGGCGTCAAGCGCGTGCAACCAAGTGCCGATTCATCATTTGTTTTGGTTGATTGGTTGAGAAGGTGGCACGAGCTTTTCAAACGGCAATCACAGAGCGTTGTAGAGCAAACCCAAAGCAATTCAGCGATTACTCTATAACGTTCGCCACTTATTTGAAAACTGCTCTTACTATTGTCTTCATGTTATCATTACCCCGGGCGGCTCTGTGTGCTATAAAGATTCCCAAGTAACGTTTACCTAACTGAGATTATCCCGTGAGAATTTTAACCATTGAAAGTCCGAGAAATTTTGCTTCAGAAGACAGAACAAAACTGTCTGATCGTAGTCTTCACTGCTTGTCTCACATCTCTCATCTTCCAGAAGTAAAGAAATGGATTCAGAGTTGAGTTGAACAAAAGCAGAGATAATGCTATATCCCAAGCGAGGTCGATAGGTGGAGTACGTGATCCAGTGATGGCCAACACAGCTGTTACAATACCATATGGAATATAACAAGCCATTAGCGTCACTTGTACACACAGTGCACTGTAAACTGTCTTTTTGTATCGTGCTATGTTCAGTGCATTCCCTCTCCCGCTCAATTGACTCGGTTGTGCTTGTGAAACATGGTCTTGTACTTGAGCTTGGTGATGTCGAAGCTTGAGATAGATTTTCGTGTAACAGACGGTCGAGGTTGTTAAACACAATAACAACCCTACGCAGACCACAGCTAGAGTAAGACGAGAGTCATAAAATGCTAACATTACACTTGCCGTGCTGGAAAGCCAAAAAATAACAATAAAGATCCGTACTCGCATTAATGTTACCACTTGTCGGTACCTTAGCCTTAACAACAGGGCGAGAAGTCTGTCCACACTTATTGAAGTCATCGTTAACATAGATACTATTCCCAACATTTTGCCTATGGTCTCGACGAGTTTTTCAAAATAGTAACAACGTTTTGAGTGTTGTGGAGACATTAAATAGCTAACGAACAGAGGCTGTGTAATGAGACCCACGCAGAGATCGGTGATCGCAAGGCAACCTAACAAGAGTTTTGATGGCGGATGAATAGAAGAGACTTTTTGAAGAGCAACAATGATCAAAATATTCCCCAGAAATGCGGTGATGGATAGAAGAATATTCAATGCTGAAATCGATATCATTTGAGGTACTCCATTAAGACTTACTTGGCAAAAGAATTCTTGAATTGTCGTGTGGTTTTCATCTTCAGTTGTATTCGCCATTTTCTCATTAATAGTTTGTAAGCTACTTTTAACACGAGTTAATGTTCCAGTTAGTTTATGATCAATGAAGACGCGTTTCCAGCACTCTTCTATCACTTCAATCCCTCGTGCGAGGTCTATCATAACCACACTTCTTCAAATGTCTTTCCTGTATGATGATAATAGAAAGTATACTAGTTTAAGGGTGGATAATTGCAATCATCACCAGGGCCCACCGATAAACATTGTTTTAAAACAGCTTGCAGCAGCTGCCACATAAAAAAAGCTATTAACTTGGAAGCGTCGATAATGATCTACCTGGTGCGATTTTTGACTTATTCAAAACAATAACGAAATTCTGGAATCTGATTGGTTGTAAGGCTGTTATTGGACAGTTGCACTTGAATGGGTCAGCTTGCAAATGCATCAATCTCAGTCAAAAGCCAAGTCACCTGTTATGTTTTTATGTACCAAAACGTTTAACCGTTGATATATTTAACGTCTTTAGCGTTTTTTCCTTATTGGACACACAGTCTACGTACTATCATTTACACGAGAATGAGATTTAGTGGCCGTACGACAAGCTAACACCCGATGACAGAAAAACAAAATAAACATCTTAAGAATATTAAAACGTCTGTGGACTAGCAACTGTTCCTGGTGATCTGACAATTATGAATTGAAAATTGGCCTGGGTATTAAAAATGTCCTCGTGCAAAAAATAGTAAACATTATATTCCGGGGTTTTTTTGTATAAAATTAATTACCTACTCTCGACGGATCTTTCCGAGTTTGTACGGAACGAATATCATTAAATATCAACGAATTCACCCTTAAGCATATTTTTATTGATGAGTGATGATGGGATTACTAATCAAATAACAGTCTGGGTGTCAAGTTTTGCCTCTGTTTGCTCCCGATAGCAAACTAGTAGGAGGCGAAGCGAGTTAAAAATGAAAGTGGTTACGTTTTGCTTAAATTTCTCTCACCAATGACAAAATAATCAAAAGCTGAATATCTTTAGTTCATTAATTTCCTTGGCACCTTTTAATGGCGAACTCAGGCAATCAGGAATTTATTATCAGTCGTTGCTGAATTATCTTTTGTTTTGGTTTATCGAAACAAAACAGTTATGAGGTAAATATGATTTGGAGTAAAACCTGGCGGAAAGGCCTTGGTAACATGAAGCGAATGGCAGTTCCTTATTACAAAGTAACTACGTTCATATTAGTCGGAAATAGTGGAATTCGTGACTACTAGGTTCTCATAGCTTTTCTCTCTTATAACTGACAGCTGGCGAGGGGAGAAGCCCTGAGTCAACTATCTGCAAAGTCGATCTGAAACCGAGAGCGAGTATAGTGTTATTGTTTTAGCATAACCTATTAAACATAGAATACTCGATAAAACTGATTTATTGGCGTTTTTATATACTTTTCGGCTACATTTTCCAGAACAAATGTACTTACCTTTTGTGCTGGGTCCGCTTATTTCCTTCTTTTTAAGCGGCCGATGCCCATATATGTGCATCGAGCCGCTTCAAGAAATGGACGGGTTTTTTTCATAGTCACTAGCCCTAGCCCTCTACACGGTTGACATGACTTATCGCATCTCGGTCTAAAATTAGCTAGTAGAGAATTTCTCTTCTACAGGCTTTCTGTAGTGTCGTGTAAGTGCGTACATGTATTGAGTTTATTACAGGAATCGCATTGAAAAAAGAAAAGACAAATGTCCCACAGCAGTGAACAGCAGTGTTGTTGCAAAATGTGCTAAATTTGGCGGTGTGACCTTTGCGCGTTATTCGATCTTAGCAGGGAATCGGCTTCCGGTTTCACGCAAACTGTGGACTTTATCGAGACTGGCGTGACTACTTGTTTTTTTCGTAGTCACTACACTTTCCCCAGTTGACATTGCATTGCATTGTCTGAAATTAGCCACTAAATAATTTCTCTTCCACAAGCTTTCTGGATAATTTCTTCCTACTTTTAGAGAAAATTTCGATTTTCGTATCGTGTAAGTGCTCTTTTCATGTTCTTTACAAAGAAACAAGCGAAATCCACACGGTTGACATGGCGCAATCCGACAGTGTCTAAAATTAGCCACTGGAGAATTTCTCTTCCACAGTCTTTCTGTTGAATTTATTTCTACTTTTAGAGAAAATTTCGATTTTCGTGTCGTGTCAGTACTCTTTAAAGAAACATTCGAAATATTGAATTAGACAATGGAAAATAACAGTTTTTCTTCATACAATTACAGTATGTCAATTTATTTACGAGGAAAAACGCATGACTGACCTTTTGATCAAGAGGGGCTTCCCCATTACATTGTAAACGAAGCCAGGAGACATGCAAATAAATAGCCACTAGAGAATTTCTGTTCTGTTTAATACATGCACCTCAAGCTGTCTGGAGACATGCAAATAAATAGCCACTAGAGAATTTCTGTTCTGTTTAATACATGCACCTCAAACAGTAAACGAACTATAAAACCCGATCCCAAAAACATAACAGTTTTTCTTAACACAATTCCACAGCATATATGTCATTCAAAATTTATTTTCACGTTGAGCGAAAACACATTTTTTCCCTCGTTGAACATGAAAATTAACCACAAGAGAATTTCTCCGTCTTCCTTAGCATGATGCAATATTACATCAGGCAGTCACGTTTTTCGTCACGCAGGTTCGTGTGTTGACTCATTATAGGCCTTAGAGTCCAGTGACCGCGAGTTTACTCGAAGCGATCGAAGCAGAATTGTCAAACACAGCGCTCGCTTTTAAACAGGTGAATAAAATTACGTTTTACTTGGCTTGTGTGTAAGTTTGTTATTTTTAATTTTCACGACTTACATAACAATCAACGTTATCCTATTTTGAACGTATGGGTTACCCTGTGGAAGACAAAAATGCTCAAAAACCAAACCCTGTCCAGCGGGGCATTCCTATATAGCGTACACAAGGGAGAGCCCCCTACCCCTACCCCCCGAGGAAATCGGCCGCTTGTAATCCCTTCAGGGGATCTTGTTTTTTCAAGTTTTACAAAATAGCTACATGTACTTGAAAAGGAACTGCGGACGACTATGGAATAAAATATATCAAGACTAAGAAACTAGTACTGGTGAGCATGTGCTGAAAAGACAACGGTTGTCTCAGATCATTAATGCTGTCTTGCATTGAGTGGTGTGCAGTCGTTCAGCGTTATGAACATATCAAAATTTAACATGGGTTAAATGGAAATATCTCGTTTCAAGCAATCCAAAAACTCTATGCTCATCCCATGAATCTATGTTATGGGGTGTTTTGTAAGTTTTTGGTTGATTTTTGGATATGTTTGGGAGGAAATAGTTTTTCTCAAAGGAGTTGTAAAATTTAGGGAAATGAGAAATATTGAAGATTTAATGTAGTTTTAAAATTAGAATTTGAAGTTAAGAAGAAGTAGATTGAAAAATCATTTTATTTCTTCTATCCCTTCTTTAAACCTCATTGAAATTTAGGTTAAGTCCCGCCTTATAAGATCTTCAATATTTTCAGTTAAATAGTAGTGAAGTACAGTGAAACCCCGATTTAACGAACCCCGATTTAACGAAGTCCCCGATTTAACGCACAAATTTATTCAGCCCGGTCAGAATTACAATAAAATGTATGGAAAAGAACCCCGATTTAACGAACCCCAATTTAACGAAATACCCGATATAACGAACACATTCTAGAAGCCCGAATGTAAAATCTACCCCGATATAACGAATAAATGTCATCACGCCACATAAGATGAATAATCGACTACAGTAAAATATTTTAATAATCTAAGAAAGTTGTCAGCAGTCCATTACAGTCATACATGTTGCTAAAAATAGTACTGTCGTGGCCATCTAATCGGCTTTATCTTCTTTGTCTTTAATCAGTTAACATAACGGCAAATTAATTATTAACTATACCCCGATTTAACGAAGTTTTTGGTCAGTTTTTAACAAATTCGTTATATCGGGGTTCTCGATTTAACGAAAACCCCGATTTAACGAGCCAATTTCCCCAGTCCCTGGCACTTCGTTAAATCGGGGTTCCACTGTACCTGAAAAGAAAACGGTTGTCTCAGATCCTTAATGCTGTCTTGCATTGAGTGGTGTGCAGTCGTTCAGCGTTATGAACATGTAAATTTAAACACCTTGCAGCAGCTGTTGTACGTTATAAACTATTAATAAATTTGAAAGCTAATAATTATTATAGCTGATTCATCTTATGCAATCTTTGGCTTTTTGGCAAAGTTAATTATTCATTTTTTTTTAAATTTTGTATAGTTTAAAAAACTCGCAGCAGTGTTTTATCAGGTATATTTACACCTGATGAAACACTCCGGTGTGTTTTTTAAACGCCCTAAAAAACGTTACTCTAAATCTATTCAATCGGATCTTCAAAGTTTAGTTTCTCTAGCTGAGAAAATACATTCATTTCTTTTGAATTTTCTTTATAAATCATTAATGAGTTTTTGAAGTATATATTGATAAAAATATCTACTATCCCTCTCGACGGTGGTCCGCTTACTTTTTTCTCATTAATTTTACAAAATAGCTACATGTACTGTGAAAAGGAACTGCTAGACGCCTGTGGAATAACATCAAGACTAAGAAACTATAAGTGAGCATATAGTATGAGACAGTGTAATAAACCACCATTGTTCCATCGTGCATTAGTTTTTTGGTTAAATGCTTTCATTGTTGGTTCAAAGGCAAAATGAGTTGCTAACATTATGGCGGGACCTAACCTAAATGCCATTTTTCCGCGACTTAACATGGGTTAAATGGAAATATCTCGTTCACGTTTCAAGCAATCCAAAAACTCTGTGCTCATCCCATTAATCTATGTTATGGGGTGCTTTGTAAATTTTTGGGTGATTTTTGGATATGTTTGGGAGGAAATAGTTTTTCTCAAAGGAGTTGTAAAATTTAGGAAAATGAGAAATATTGAAGATTTAATGTAGTTTTAAAATTAGAATTTGAAGTTAAAAATTAGTAGATTGAAAAATCATTTTATTTCTTCTATCCCTTCTTTAAGGATACTTCCACCCTTCGCGGGAGTCCTTCGGAAAAAAATTCGTACACGCGCTAGTTTCAAGAGAACGTTACCAAACTATATGTCAATAGAAAGCTTAATAACTGTAGTTTTCGATAAAAATATAATTTAAGCGACTTTTTTCTTTACGAAGTGTCAGGAGCCGGTAGAACCCCAAACGTCCGAGTGTTGTGCGATTGAATTTATCGGGTATCGAATGCCGCCGCATTAGAGAAATACCTGTACAGTGTTCAAGGCATCAATCAACAAAACCGTGTCAGGCTTTTTAGAAATTCTGATTGGTTATTTAGATATCCTTGTCCAAAGTTGGAGTGGCTAAAAATATACGAGATGTGTTGCGTAAATGGTCGCCACGGGAAAAATATTTGAAATATCAAAATTTCCTGACACTGTTTTGTTTCGTCATTATCCCTGTAATGTTTTGGCCAAATTTGACGAAAATCCGTTAAATCTACATACCCTATAAATTCGTTCAAAGTCGATATATTCTTCCCAAAATCAAATGCGAGATTTCAGCTCATAAAGATTCGTAAGGCAAACCGCGACTCCACAGGAGATTATATCACCTCATGACACCGCGAGCCAATCAAGAAACAGGATCCCGTGGCGTCAACTACAATGGAACAGAATTTCCCGGGAAAAGTATCGCAATGCCGTCACGTTTGCTTTCTAGTACACGACACGACGCAAACAGTACAGTCGAAACGGAATGACACAACACGACATTCAAGTGAAAGATCGATCTGCGAAATGGAGAAGGTAAAAAACTTGGGGACTCGCTCCAGAAGTCCGCTCCGATAATTTTTCATTCAATGTCAAGCTTGGACAGCTTGAAGGATCTTGGCCGAACCAAGATCCTTTGTCGCTTTCCGCTAGCTCTTGTTTACTTTCTTCAGCGAAAGCTTTTTTTCATGACTTTTACCCAAGGACTTCTTTCGTTTTTAGACTTTTTCATCGCATTCCCGGCGCGGGACAACTAATTCCACGTGAGAATTCAAAATGCGAGTGAAATACGAGCTCCGGCGTGAAGCCCTTTGCCGCGAAAATTACCCAGGGGAGTCCTCGCATTTGAGAGATTGTGACACCTTTCTACCTTGTTGTGAATTATTAATTTTTATTTGAAAATACCTTTTCCGAAATAACTCGCGCGCTTTTCAAGATTTTTAAAGATTTTTTAAAAAAAATTTCTGGAAATGTTAGGAAAAATACTTGACTTCAATCTAGTCAAATAAAAATAAAATTGATTTTTTTCACTCTCAAAGGGTGGAAGTATCCTTAAACCTCTTAAAATTTCATTGAAATTTAGGTTAAGTCCCGCCTTAAGATCTTCAATATTTTCAGTTAAATAGTAGCGAAGTACCTGAAAAGAAAACGGTTGTCTCAGATCCTTAGCTTAATGCTGTCTTGCATTGAGTGGTGTGCAGTCGTTCAGCGTTATGAACATATAAATTTAAAAACACCTTGCAGCAGCTGCTTTACGTGTATAAGCTATTAAATTTGAAAACTAATAATTATTATAGTTGATCCATCTTATGCAATCTTTGGCTTTTTGGCAAAGTTAATTATTCATTTTTTTTTTAAATTTTGTATAGTTTAAAAAACTCGCAGCAGTATTTTACCAGGTATATTTACACCTGATGAAACACTCCGGCGAGTTTTTTAAACGCCCTAAAAAACTTTCCTCTAAATCTATTCAATCGGATCTTCAAAGTTTAGTTTCTCTAGCTGAGAAAATACATTCATTTCTTTTGAATTTTCTTTATAAATCATTAATGAGTTTTTGAAGTATATATTGATAAAACTATCTACTATCCCTCTCGACGGATCTTTCCGAGTATGATCTGAAAGATTTTTAAAATGTTCTTACAGTTTATGGATGTTGGGTCAACCTCGCTCACATGCATGATAATGATGGGGTTATAATCTGAATAACAGGCTACACGAATAAAACCCATGTGTTTTACCTTACACTCCTGGCAGTAGCATTTTATTGGAATAGTCCCTAGGGGCTTTTCAATTACAGATAAGGTTATTTGGAAGCAAACTTAGGTAAAGCAATTAACCATTCACGAGTTAAAAATGAAAGTGGTTTTGCTTAAATTTATCAAAACAATGAACGACAAAATAACCAAAAGCTAAATATCTTTAGTTCATTGCTTGTCTAGCACCTGTTTCTGCCGAACTGGCAATCAGGAATTTATAATAAGTCATTGCTGAATTTGTGTTTTGGTTTATCGAAACAAAACAGTTATCAGTAAATATGAGTTGGAGTAAAACCTGACAGAAAGGTTTGATAACTAAAAGCGGATGGCACTTCACTTATTACAGAGTAACTCTGTTGATATTAGTCAAAATAGCGGAATTCATGACTATTCAAACTTTGCAAAGCTAGCTTTTCTCTCTTAAAGCTGACAGCTGGCGAGGGAAGAAGCCCTGAGTCAACTATGAATTAATGTTTATTTCCCGTCAAAGTCGATTGAAACCGACAGCGAGTAGTCTTATTGTTTTAGTATAACCCAGTGTGGTTTATCTATTAAACATATAGAATACTCGATAAAACTGATTTTTTGGCGTTTTTATATACTTTTTGGCTATGCACGAAAAACTGTGCGCGCGCTCCGACAGTCGATAGAGCCTGTATAGCTAATCAGATTGCGAGTTTACCAATGAGTATACTAGAGTATAGTTCATGACACACCCTTTTTATGTTTGGTGCAAAAGACTCTACTGATATCTGGCCTTTTAAGACGTATTTTAACACCATTAAAATGAGCCATGAGGGAAAAAACAGTCATGCAGTTCATCCGACCCCTTGGGAAGCGGGCTCAGTCTGAATTCGAATAACCGGCAAGGAAATTATACAAGTATTTGAGCCTTGACTATTTTGAGAGCATTCTTACAGTAACTATGCGCTATCAAACCTAACCATTATCAGTGTTCACTCTACTATTAGAGGATACCATATGTTACTCGCTAGTAGAGAACAGTGCAGCCAAATATTTATAAAATGTTTCAACGCATAAAAAGCGGAAAATTGCAAATAAAAAAACAGTTTTTTTAGGAGCTTTTCGATTATTGTTCTTGCCTTAAGACACTCTGAGAAGGTTATTCGTTGGTTTCAGTTTTATCTCGATAAGCGTTAAAATAGGCAAATCGCTCTTCGGTCTCAGTGTACAATATGGTTTAATAATTAATTGGTTCTCGGCGGGTTTGCTTTCATGTAGCATGTTCATCTTTTATAAATCGTTATTTTTGTATCCTACTTAGCATTTGTTTGCATAACGTATTCAAAGTTGACGTTATTTTAATTCTAAAACATTTTCCAGAACAAATGTACTCACCTTTCAGCGTGGTCCGCTTTCTTTTTTTTTAACGTTTTACAAAATAGCTACATTTACTGTGAGGACGCCTGTGGAATAAAATCAAGACTAAGAAACTAAGTGAGCATATAGTCTGAGACAGTGTAATAAACCACCATTGCTCCATCGCGCATTAGTTTTTTGGTTCAAAGCTTTCATTTTTGGTTCAAAGGCAAAATGAGTTGCTAACATTAAGATCTTCAATATTTTTAAATAGTAGCCTTGAAGTACCTGAAAAGAAAACGGTTGTCTCAGATCCTTAATGCTGTTCTTGCATTGCATGAGTGGTGTGCAGTCGTTCAGCGTTATGGACATATAACTTTAAACACCTTGCAGCAGCTGGCACTGTGTACAAGCTATTAAATTTGAAAGCTAATAATTATTATAGTTGATCCATCTTATGCAATCTTTGGCTTTTGGCAAAGTTAATTATACGACATTTTTTTTTTAATTTTGTGCAGTCGTTCAGCGTTATGGACATATAAATTTAAACAGGTTGCAGCAGCTTCTGTACGTGTACAAGCTTTTAAATTTTAAAGCTAATAATTATTATATTTGATCCATCTTATGCAATCTTTGGCTTTTGGCAGAGTTAATTATTCAGATGTTTTAATTTCGTATAGTTTATAAAACTCGCAGTAGAGAACAGTGCAACCAAATATCTATAACATTTTTCAACGCATAAAAAGCGGAAAATTGCAAATAAGAAACCAGTTTCTTAGGAGCTTTTCGATTATTGTTCTTGCCTTAGGACACTCTGAGAAGGTTATTCGTTGGTTTCAGTTTTATCTCGATAAGCGGTAAAATAGGCAAATCGCTCTTCGGTTTCAGTGTACAATGTGGTTTAATAATTAATTGGTTCTCGGCGGGTTTACTTTCATGTAGCATGTTCATCTTTTATAAATCGTTATTTTTGTATCCTGCTTAGAATTTATTTGCATAACGTATTCAAAGTTGACGTTATTTTAATTCTAAAACATTTTCCAGAACAAAATCTGCTCACCTTTCTGTGGTCCGCTTACTTTTTTCACGTTTTTACAAAATAGCTACATGTACTGTGAAAAGGAACTGCTAGATCGACGCCTGCGGAATAACATCAAGACTAAGAAACTATAAGTGAGCATATAGTCTGAGACAGTGTAATAAGCCACCATTGTTCCATCGTGCATTAGTTTTTTTGGTTCAAAGCTTTCATTTGTGGTTCAAAGGCAAAATGAGTTGCTAACATTATGGCGGGACCTAACCTAAATTCCATTTTTCCGCGACTTAACATGGGTTAAATGGAAATATCTCGTTCACGTTTCAAGCAATCCAAAAACTCTATGCTCAACCCATGAATCTATGTTATGGGGTGTTTTGTAAATTGTTGGGTGATTTTTGGATATGTTTGGGAGGAAATAGTTTTTCTCAAAGGGGTTGTAAAATTTAGGGAAATGAGAAATATTGAAGATTTAATGTAGTTTTAAAATAGAATTTGAAGTTAAAAATTAGTAGATTGAAAAATCATTTTATTTCTTCTATCCCTTCTTTAAACCTCTTAAAATTTCATTGAAATTAAGGTTAAGTCCCGCCTTAAGATCTTCAATATTTTCAGTTAAATAGTAGTGAAGTACCTGAAAGAAAACGGTTGTCTCAGATCCTTAATGTTGTCTTGCATTGAGTGGTGTGCAGTCGTTCAGCGTTATGAACATATATATTTAAACAGCTTGCAGCAGTTACTGTACGTGTATAAGCTATTAAATTTGAAAGCTAATAATTATTATAGTTGATCCATCCAATCTTTGGCTTTTTGGCAAAGTTAATTATTCATTTTTTTAAATTTTGTATAGTTTAAAAACTCGCAGCAGTGTTTCGCCAGGTATATTTACACCTGATAAAACACTCCGGCGAGTTTTTTAAAAGCCCTAAAAACAATCCCTCTAAATCTATTCAATCCGATCTTCAAAGTTTAGTTCCTTTTAGCTGAGAAAATACATTCATTTCTTTTGAATTTTCTTTACAAATCATTAATGAGTTTTTGATTAATATATTGATAAAAATATCTACTATATCTTTCTCGACGGATCTTTCCGAGTATGATCTGAAATATTTTAAAATGTTCTTACAGTTTATGGATGTTGGGTCAACCTCGCTCACATGCATGATAATGATGGGGTTATCAATCTGAATAAGAGCTGCGAATAAAACCCCTGTACGGTGTTTTACCTGACACTCCTGGCAGTAATATTTTATTGGAATAGTCCCTAGGGGCTTTTCAATTACTGATAGGGTTATTTGGAAGCAAACTTAGTACGAGGCAATTAACCATTCACGAGTTAAAAATGAAAGTGGTTTTGCTTAAATTTATCTAAACAATGAAGGACAAAATAACCAAAAGCTAAATATATTTAGTTCATTACTTGTTTAGCAATGGTTGGTGGCGAACTGGCAATCCGGAATTTATAATAAGTCATTGCTGAATTTGTGTTTTGGTTTATCGAAACAAAACAGTTATCATTAAATATGAGTTGGAGTAAAATCTGACAGAAAGGTTTGATAACTAAAAGCGGATGGCAGTTCACTTATTACAGAGTAATTATGTTTATATTAGTCGAAAATAGCGGAAAGCTATTGAAACTTTGACTATTCAAACAACAACAACAACAACAACAACAACAATTTTTATTTTGCATTTATAAAAATTAGGTCACATTTTTTTTTTTTTAATAAATTATTTTAATAGTAGTTCGTAATAGTATTTGAGTAATTAGCTAATTATAGTAAATGCCTAGAGGTTAAATGAACTGGAGGGTTTTCTAGTTTAACATCTAGCCTGTTTACGTTAAATACGATTACTTTGCAAAGCTAGCTTTTCTCTCTTAAATGGACAAAGTGATTAGTTTCTAATGAAACTGTGGTGCTGCGTCGGCGGGCAAGTGAAACACTATGTTGATTTATTTTCTCTCTTAAAGCTGACAGCTGGCGAGGGAAGAAGCCCTGAGTCAACTATATCAAAGTCGATTGAAACCGACAGCGAGTAACTTATTGTTTTAGCATAACTCAGTGTGGTTGATCTATTAAACATATAGAATACTCGATAAAACTGATTTATTGGCGTTTTTATATACTTTTCGGCTACATATGCACGAAAAACTGTGCGCGCGCTCCGACAATCGATAGAGCCTGTATAGCTAATCAGATTACGAGCTTGCCAATGAGTGTACTAGACTATAGTTCATGACACACCCCTTTTATGTTTGGTGCAAAAGACTCTACTGATATCTGGCTTTTTAAGACGTATTTTAACACCATTAAAATGAGCCATGGGGGAAAAACGTCATGCAGTTCATCCGAGCCCTTGGGAAGCGGGCTCAGTCTGAATTCGAATAACCGGCAAGGAAATTATACAAGTATTCGAGCCTTGACTATTTTGAGAGCATTCTTACATCTATCTAACTATGCGCTATCAAACCTAGCCTTTATCAGTGTTCAGTCTACTGTTAAAGGATACCGTATGTTACTCGCTAGTAGAGAACAGTGCAGCCAAATATTTATAAAAAATTTCAACGCATAAAAAGCGGAAAATTGCAAATAAAAGACAGTTTTTTTAGGAGCTTTGCGATTATTTTTCTTGCCTTAGGACACTCTGAGAAGGTTATTCGTTGGTTTCAGTTTTATCTCGATAAGCGGTAAAATAGGCAAATCGCTCTTCGGTTTCAGTGTACAATGTGGTTTAATAATTAATTGGTTCTCGGCGGGTTCGCTTTCATGTAGCATGTTCATCTTTTATAAATCGTTATTTTGTATCCTGCTTAGCATTTGTTTGCATAACGTATTCAAAGTTGACGTTATTTTAATTCTAAAACATTTTCCAGAACAAATGTACTC
This sequence comes from Desmophyllum pertusum, assembly GCA_029204205.1. Lineage (NCBI taxonomy): Eukaryota > Metazoa > Cnidaria > Anthozoa > Scleractinia > Caryophylliidae > Desmophyllum > Desmophyllum pertusum. The sequence continues at coordinate 8,036,355 of MU825396.1, forward strand.
ACCTTAACTGTGGTCCGCTTACTTTAATGTTTTCACGTTTTACAAAATAACTACATGTTCTGTGAAAAGGAACTGCTAGACGCCTGTGGAATAACATCAAGACTAAGAAACTATAAGTGAGCGTATAGTCTGAGACAGTGTAATAAACCACCATTGCTCCATCGTGCATTAGTTTTTTGGTTCAAAGCTTTCATTTTTGGTTCAAAGGCAAAATGAGTTGCTAACATTAAGATCTTCAATATTTTTAAATAGTAGCTGTGAAGTACCTGAAAAGAAAAACGGTTGTCTCAGATCCTTAATGCTGTCTTGCATTGAGTGGTGTGCAGTCGCTCAGCGTTATGAACATATAAATTTAAACACCTTGCAGCAGCTGGCACTGTGTATAAGCTATTAAATTTGAAAGCTAATAATTATTATAGTTGAACCATCTATTCTTATGCAATCTTAGGCTTTTTGGCAGAGTTAATTATTCATTTTTTGTTTTTAATTTTGTGTTATATAGTTTAAAAAACTCGAATCAGTATTTTACCAGGTATATTTACACCTAATAAAACACTCCGGCGAGTTTTTTTAAACGCCCTAAAAAACGTTCCTCTAAATCTATTCAATCGGATCTTCAAAGTTTAGTTTCTCTAGCTGAGAAAATACATTCATTTCTTTTGAATTTTCTTTATAAATCATTAATGAGTTTTTGAAGTATATATTGATAAAAATATCTCCTATCACTCTCGACGGATCTTTCCGAGTATGATCTGAAAGATTTTTAAAATGTTCTTACAGTTTATGGATATTGGGTCAACCTCGCTCACATGCATGATAATGATGGGTTTATCAATCTGAATAAGAGGCTACGAATAAAACCCATGTCTTTTACCTTACACTCCTGGCAGTAGCATTTTATTGGAATAGTCCCTAGGGGCTTTTCAATTACTGATAAGGTTATTTGGAAGCAAACTTATTAGTGCAAAGCAATTAACCATTCAAGAGTTAAAATGAAAGTGGTTTTGCTTAAATTTATCTAAACAATGAAGGACAAAATACCCAAAAGCTAAATATCTTTAGTTCATTACTTGCCTAGCACCTGTTTTCTGGCGAACTGGCAATCAGGAATTTATAACTGATAAGTCATTGCTGAATTTGTGTTTTGGTTTATCGAAACAAAACAGTTATCAGTAAATATGAGTTGGAGTAAAACCTGACAGAAAGGTTTGATAACTAAAAGCGGATGGCAGTTCACTTATTACAGAGTAACTCTGTTGATATTAGTCGAAAATAGCGCAATTCATGACTGTTCAAACTTTGCAAAGCTAGCTTTTCTCTCTTAAAGCTGACAGCTGGCGAGGGAAGAAGCCTGAGTCAACTATATCAAAGTCGATTGAAACCGACAGCGAGTAGTCTTATAATTGTTTTAGCATAACTCAGTGTGGTTGATCTATTAAACATATAGAATACTCGATAAAACTGATTTAGTGGCGTTTTTATATATTTTCCGGCTATATATGCACGAAAAACTGTGCGCGCGCTCCGACAATCGATAGAGCCTGTATAGCTAATCAGATTGCGAGTTTACCAATGAGTATACTAGAGTATAGTTCATGACACACCCTTTTTATGTTTGGTGCAAAAGACTCTACTGATATCTGGCTTTTTAAGACATATTTTAACACCATTAAAATGAGCCATGGGGAAAAAACAGTCATGCAGTTCATCCGACCACTTGGGAAGCGGACTCAGTCTGAATTCGAATAACCGGCAAGGAAATTATACAAGTATTCGAGCCTTGACTATTTTGAGAGAATTCTTACATCTATCTAACTATGCGCTATCAAACCTAGCCCTTATCAGTGTTCACTCTACTGTTAGGGGATACCGGTATGTCACTCGCTAGTAGAGAACAGTGGAGCCAAATATTTATAACAAATTTCAACGCATAAAAAAACGGAAAATTGCAAATAAGAAGCCAGTTTTTTTAGGAGCTTTTCGATTATTATTCTTGCCTTAGGACATTCTGAGAAGGTTATTCTTTGGTTTCAGTTTTATCTCGATAAGCGGTAAAATAGGCAAATCGCTCTTCGGTTTGTACAATGTGGTTTAATAATTAATTGGTTCTCGGCGGGTTCGCTTTCATGTAGCATGTTCATCTTTTATAAATCGTTATTTTGTATCCTGCCAGCATTTGTTTGCATGACGTATTAAAAGTTGACGTTATTTTAATTCTAAAACATTATCCAGAACAAATGTACTCACCTTTCTGTGGTCCACTTACTTTTTCACGTTAATTTTACAAAATAGCTACATGTACTGTGAAAAGGAACTGCTAGACGCCTGTGGAATAACATCAAGACTAAGAAACTATAAGTGAGCATATAGTCTGAGACAGTGTAATAAACCACCATTGCTCCATCGTGCATTAGTTTTTTGGTTCAAAGCTTTCATTGTTGTTTCAAAAACGAAATGACGGTTGCTAACAATATGGCGGGACTTAACCTAAATGCCATTTTTCCGCGACTTAACATGGGTTAAATGGAAATATCTCGTTCACGTTTCAAGCAATCCAAAAACTCTATGCTCAACCTATGAATCTATGTTGTGGGGTGTTTTGTAAATTTTTGGGTGATTTTTGGATATGTTTGAGAGGAAATAGTTTTCTCAAAGGAGTTGTAAAATTTAGGGAAATGAGAAATTTTGAAGATTTAAGTGATGTAGTTTTAAAATTAGAATTTGAAGTTAAAAATTAGTAGATTAAAAAATCATTTTATTTCTTCTATCCTTTCTTTAAACCTCTTAAAATTTCATTGAAATTTTGGTTAAGTCCCGCCTTAAGATCTTCAATATTTTCAGTTAAATAGTAGTGAAGTACCTGAAAAGAAAACGGTTGTCTCAGATCCTTAATCCTGTCTTGCATTGAGTGGTGTGCAGTCGTTCAGCGTTATGAACATATAAATTTAAACACCTTGCAGCAGCTGTTGTACGTTATAAGCTATTAATAAATTTGAAAGCTAATAATTATTATAGTTGATCCATCTTATGCAATCTTTGGCTTTTTGGCAAAGTTAATTATTCATTTTTTTTTAAATTTTGTATAGTTTAAAAAATTCGCAGCAGTGTTTTATCAAGTATATTTACACCTGATGAAACACTCCAGCGAGTTTTTTAAACGCCCTAAAAAATGTCTCTCTAAATCTATTCAATCGGATCTTCAAAGTTTAGTTTCTCTAGCTGAGAAAATACATTCATTTCTTTTGAATTTTCTTTATAAATCATTAATGAGTTTTTGAAGTATATATTGATAAAAATATCTACTATCCCTCTCGACGGTGGTCCGCTTACTTTTTTCTCATTAATTTTACAAAATAACTACATGTACTGTGAAAAGGAACTGCTAGACGCCTGTGGAATAACATCAAGACTAAGAAACTATAAGTGAGCATATAGTCTGAGACAGTGTAATAAACCACCATTGTTCCGTCGTGCATTAGTTTTTTGGTTAAATGCTTTCATTGTTGGTTCAAAGGCAAAATGAAAAGCTAACATTATGGCGGGACCTAACCTAAATGCCATTTTTCCGCGACTTAACATGGGTTAAATGGAAATATCTCGTTCACGTTTCAAGCAATCCAAAGACTCTGTGCTCATCCCATTAATCTATGTTATGGGGTGCTTTGTAAATTTTTGGGTGATTTTTGGATATGTTTGGGAGGAAATAGTTTTTCTCAAAGGAGTTGTAAAATTTAGGAAAATGAGAAATATTGAAGATTTAATGTAGTTTTAAAATTAGAATTTGAAGTTAAAAATTAGTAGATTGAAAAATCATTTTATTTCTTCTATCCCTTCTTTAAACCTCTTAAAATTTCATTGAAATTTAGGTTAAGTCCCGCCTTAAGATCTTCAATATTTTCAGTTAAATAGTAGTGAAGTACCTTAAAAGAAAACGGTTGTCTCCGATCCTTGCATTGAGTGGTGTGCAGTCGTTCAGTGTTATGAACATAAATTTAAACAGCTTGCAGCAGCTGCTGCACGTGTATAAGCTATTAAATTTGAAAGCTAATCATTATTATAGTTGATCCATCTCTTTTTTTAATTTTGTATTGTTTAAAAAACTCGCAGCAGTGTTCTATCAGGTATATTTACACCTGATGAAAAACGCCCTAAAAAACGTTCCTCTAAATCTATTCAATCGGATCTTCAAAGTTTAGTTTCTCTAGCTGAGAAAATACATTCATTTCTTTTGAATTTTCTTTTTAAATCATTAATGAGTTTTTGAAGTATATATTGATAAAAATATCTACTATATCTTTCTCGACGGATCTTTCCGAGTATGATCTGAAAGATTTTTAAAATGTTCTTACAGTTTATGGATATTGGGTCAACCTCGCTCACATGCATGATAATGATGGGTTTATCAATCTGAATAAGAGCTGCGAATAAAACCCATGTCTTTTACCTTACACTCCTGGCAGTAGCATTTTATTGGAATAGTCCCTAGGGGCTTTTCAATTACTGATAAGGTTATTTGGAAGCAAACTTATTAGTGCGAAGCAATTAACCATTCACGAGTTAAAAATGAAAGTGGTTTTGCTTAAATTTATCTAAACAATGAAGGACAAAATACCCAAAAGCTAAATATCTTTAGTTCATTACTTGCCTAGCACCTGTTTGTGGCGAACTGGCAATCAGGAATTTATAACTGATAAGTCATTGCTGAATTTGTGTTTTGGTTTATCGAAACAAAAACAGTTATCAGTAAATATGAGTTGGAGTAAAACCTGACAGAAAGGTTTGATAACTAAAAGCGGATGGCAGTTCACTTATTACAGAGTAACTCTGTTGATATTAGTCGAAAATAGCGGAATTCATTACCGGTATTCAAACTTGGCAAAGCTAGCTTTTCTCTCTTAAAGCTGACAGCTGGCGAGAGAAGAAGCCCCGTGAGTCAACTGTATATCAAAGTCGATTGAAACCGACAGCGAGTAGTCTTATTGTTTTAGCATAACTCAGTGTGGTTGATCTATTAAACATATAGAATACTCGATAAAACTGATTTATTGGCGTTTTTATATACTTTTCGGCTATATATTCACGAAAAACTGTACGCGCGCTCCGACAGTCAATAGAGCCTGTATAGCTAATCAGATTGCGAGTTTACCAATGAGTACTCTAGAGTATAGTTCATGACACACCCTTTTCATGTTTGGTGCAAAATACTCTACTGATATCTGGCTTTTTAAGACGTATTTTAACACCATTAAAATGAGCCGAGCCCTTGGGAAGCGGGCTCAGTCTGAATTCGAATAACCAAGGAAATTATACAAGTATTCGAACCTTGACTATTTTGAGAGCATACTTACAGTAACTATGCGCTATCAAACCTAGCCATTATCAGTGTTCACTCTACTATTAGAGGATACCATATGTTACTCACTAGTAGAGAACCGTGCAGCCAAATATTTATAAAATGTTTCAACGCATAAAAAGCGGAAAATTGGAAATAAAAAAACAGTTTTTTTAGGAGCTTTTCGATTATTGTTCTTGCCTTAAGACACTCTGAGAAGGTTATTCGTTGGTTTCAGTTTTATCTCGATAAGCGTTAAAATAGGCAAATCGCTCTTCGGTTTCAGTGTACAATATAGTTTTAATAATTAATTGGTTCTCGGCGGGTTTGCTTTCATGTAGCATGTTCATCTTTTATAAATCGTTATTTTGTATCCTACTTAGCATTTGTTTGCATAACGTATTCAAAGTTGACGTTATTTTAATTCTAAAACATTTTCCAGAACAAATGTACTCACCTTTCAGCGTGGTCCGCTTACTTTTTTTCACGTTTTACAAAATAGGTACATTTACTGTGAGGACGCCTGTGGAATAAAATCAAGACTAAGAAACTAAGTGAGCATATAGTCTGAGACAGTGTAATAAACCACCATTGTTCCATCGTGCATTAGTTTTTTGGTTCAAAGCTTTCATTTTTGGTTCAAAGGCAAAATGAGTTGCTAACATTGAGATCTTCAATATTTTTAAATAGTAGCCTTGAAGTACCTGAAAAGAAAACGGTTGTCTCAGATGCTTAATGCTGTTCTTGCATTGCATGAGTGGTGTGCAGTCGTTCAGCGTTATGGACATATAAATTTAAACAGCTTGCAGCAGCTGCTGTACGTGTACAAGCTTTTAAATTTTAAAGCTAATAATTATTATATTTGATCCATCTTATGCAATCTTTGGCTTTTTGGCAGAGTTAATTATTCAGATGTTTTAATTTCGTATAGTTTATAAAACTCGCAGTAGAGAACAGTGCAACCAAATATTTATAGCATTTTTCAACGCATAAAAAGCGGAAAATTGCAAATAAGAAATCAGTTTTTTAGGAGCTTTTCGGTTATAGTTCTTGCCTTAGGACACTCTGAGAAGGTTATTCTTTGGTTCCAGTTTTATCTCGATAAGCGGTAAAATAGGCAAATCGCTCTTCGGTTTGTACAATGTGGTTTAATAATTAATTGGTTCTCGGCGGGTTCGCTTTCATGTAGCATGTTCATCTTTTATAAATCGTTATTTTGTATCCTGCTTAGCAATTGTTTGCATAACGTATTAAAGTTGACGTTATTTTAATTCTAAAACATTATCCAGAACAAATGTACTCACCTTTCTGTGGTCCGCTTACTTTTTTCACGTTAATTTTACAAAATAGCTACATGTACTGTGAAAAGGAACTGCTAGACGCCTGTGGAATAACATCAAGACTAAGAAACTATAAGTGAGCATATAGTCTGAGACAGTGTAACAAACCACCATTGCTCCATCGTGCATTAGTTTTTTGGTTCAAAGCTTTCATTGTTGTTTCAAAAGCGAAATGAGTTGCTAACAATATGGCGGGACTTAACCTAAATGCCATTTTTCCGCGACTTAACATGGGTTAAATGGAAATATCTCGTTCACGTTTCAAGCAATCCAAAAACTCTATGCTCAACCTATGAATCTATGTTGTGGGGTGTTTTGTAAATTTTTGGGTGATTTTTGGATATGTTTGGGAGGAAATAGTTTTTCTCAAAGGAGTTGTAAAATTTAGGAAAATGAGAAATATTGAAGATTTAAGTGATGTAGTTTTAAAATTAGAATTTGAAGTTAAAAATTAGTAGATTAAAAAATCATTTAATTTCTTCTATCCCTTCTTTAAACCTCTTAAAATTTCATTGAAATTTTGGTTAAGTCCCGCCTTAAGATCTTCAATATTTTCAGTTAAATAGTAGTGAAGTACCTGAAAAGAAAACGGTTGTCTCAGATGCTTTCTTGCATTGAGTGGTGTGCAGTCGTTCAGCGTTATGAACATATAAATTTAAACACCTTGCAGCTGCTGTACGTGTATAAGCTATTAAATTTGAAAACTAAAAAATTATTATAGTTGATTCTGACCATCTTGTGCAATCTTTGGCTTTTTGGCAAAGTTAATTATGTGTTATATAGTTTAAAAAAACTCGCAGCAGTATTTTACCAGGTATATTTACACCTGATGAAACACTCCGGCGAGTTTTTTTAAACGCCCTAAAAAATGTCCCTCTAAATCTATTCAATCGGATCTTCAAAGTTTAGTTTCTCTAGCTGAGAAAATACATTCATTTCTCTTGAATTTTCTTTTTAAATCATTAATGAGTTTTTGAAGTATATATTGATAAAAATATCTACTATATCTTTCTCAACGGATCTTTCCGAGTATGATTTGAAAGATTTTTAAAATGTTCTTACAGTTCATGGATGTTGGGTCAACCTCGCTCACATGCATGATAATGATGGGTTTATCAATCTGAATAAGAGCTGCGAATAAAATCCATGTCTTTTAACTTACACTCCCGGCAGTAGCATTTTATTGGAATAGTCCCTAGGGGCTTTTCAATTACTGATAAGGTTATTTGGAAGCAAACTTATTAGTGCGAAGCAATTAACCATTCACGAGTTAAAAATGAAAGTGGTTTTGCTTAAATTTATCTAAGCAATGAAGGACAAAATACCCAAAAGCTAAAAAATATATTTAGTTCATTACTTGTCTAGAATGAGGGCTCCATTACGGCCAAATTGAATTTAGAATTTGGTTTGTTACCTTTCCGGTTTCCACATCACATTTCTGTTTTTGTTTTTTTGTCTTTATACATGTAACTTTCAACTTTTGGTATTAGACTTTGGGTTTTAGGTTTCAGTTTTAGATTTCAGCTTTCGGCGTTTAGGTTTTAGATCAGATTTTAGCTTTCGGCATTTCGGCATTCAGGTTGTAGATTGTACTAAAACGAGGAACCGAGGAACCGAGGAATCGCGGACAGTGGAATCTGTGGAACCTGCGGAACCACAAGATCACCTAATATTTCGGTTAGTACTGTTCAAATATTGCCGATAATAACATCCTGGTTATAAGCCCCCCGGTTATAGGCCCATTTCCCCGCTAACCAAAAAATATCCCGGTAATAAGCCCCCCCCCCCCCCTACTTTTCCTTATTTCTTAACTATAAATGGCTTCACAGAAATTGTTCAACTTTAGACCATATTATTGTTTCCCGTTTGCGTTATAATAAATTTACACACTCAATGGAAAAATCATCACTAGTCACGTGACATATATAAATATTCATCATTTTTTAAGTTCATTGCATAAAGACTTTTGATATCTAAATACCCCAAGTTTCAGAAAATCCCTTCAAATACCGTTCCAAGTTGAAATGTTGAGCTAAGGTAGATTTGAGAAAAATGCACTTAAGGTGACTCCCTAGAGTATTTACAAATGACCTATACTAACTGACATGAGTTAGAAAGGAAACCCCAGTTATTTTGCCGTTGATGTTTCGTTCCCGATATTTACCAGTAAGGAAACTGATATAATTACAGCTATTTATAGGTTGTTACTTTTTTCGTAGAGGCCGTTGCCATGGCAACATAACATATAAAGAATGGCACATTTTTGCTATATTCTATCTTTATTCCTTATTTTTTTTAGTTTCCTTCGGTGAAATTTCTTTAAATTTTGCCATCGTATGAAAGTGAGCTTGCCTGGCATTTTGGAGGGGAAAAACCTTGTGGTTTTTCAGACGATTTTGCCAATATTACCTAATTTGTTATTTTAAACAATAAAACTTACTTGCTCTGACAAATTTCTTCAAGAAACGGTCATGTAATAGGTAGCGTTTCTGTCTTGAATTGTGCGAATTTTCAAAAAAGTTACCGAAGGAAATGCGAGAAAATCTACGGTTAATTTTGCGCGGTTCGAGGATTTTCCTTTGAGCGCGCGCAGATTACTAAAGCTTTCGTCAACAGCGCGCGCTCGGTCATAAAACTATAGGGAGTCACCTTAAAGTCTAAGAGAAGAGTTTACAACAAGCCAGGAGGGGGAGGGGGGGGGGGGGGGGTAAGGCTTGTTGCATTATTTGAGTACATAGCTGTACGAAATATTCCAATTCATAACGAAGTAAAATGAGCTCACAACATCGCAATGAAAAAACGTTTTAGAGCAATTATTATAAATTTCAAATTATATGCGTCCTAAATGCGGAGTTTCGGAAAGACAGTGATGGCTTCGCGGATTTCTCCGTAACTACAATTAATACGAAATATAATTTAAATATATTGAAATGGGTCTTTTTGGTGACTGTTTTTATCGCTGCAAACAATGGTTGCTATGTAAAAATTGTCTACCACTGTACAGATTCCTTAAATTTTACATAACTCAAGGCAAAAATACAGCAAAATCAATTCAAAATATGTTTTGTAAGTGTTCAGAGGTTTCAAATGTTAATGTTTCAGAGAAATAACTTTTTCAGTGAAAGCTTGACATTTTAGGGTACCATTCCACCAGTAAATGGAAAACGTATCTTGATAATGCTGCATCAACTTGTTTCTTATCAACTCATTCTGAAATTGTTATCTGTTCATAACCACCCCACCTCCCCCCTGGACATCAGCCCACCCCGTTTATAACCATGACCTCACAAAGCGACGAATCTACGTTTTGATAGCACGCATGTCCCCGATATTCACCCCGCTTAGTTTAACCTTAATTTTCAAAGCTAAACTTGTAGCTTTTCTTGACTATTTTTAACCGACTAATAGCCCTTTTCAAGGTTTACTTGTGATATTTGCATAACAATACAGTTGAACATAGAAGCGAGGCGATTTCGGGCACAAGCTGTAAAACATCGCGTGTTTCTTGAGCTTCTTAAACCCTTTTAGTATAAAAACAGTTTTAAAATAAAGAAGTACTACGATTCTTTTAGTTTACGTTGTTTTTAGAAAAAATTGTAAAACGACTTTTCTCTATTAATAAAGAGTAGATTCGCATAAGCAACAGCGAGATCGTTATACGATCTTTACGGCAAACTTTAACCAAAAGAGTTGTATTAAAAGAGTTGTATCGTTTTAAAAACTATTTTTATACTAACATAGTTCAAGGAACTCAAGAAAATCACGATGTTTTACAGCTTGTGCCCGAAATTGCCTCGCTTCTATGTTTAACTATATTGTTATACAAATATTTCAGGTTAACCGTGAAAAGGGCTATTAAGTTGAACTGAATATATTACGAGTTTGGACAATAATGTTTTACCTTTATCGAAAACGAAGTGAAACAATATCATTGAAATAAGGCGACATATCATGCAGAAAGAAAACACGGAAAGGCCTATTTTTAGCAATGGCGAGGAGCAAAACTGAATAGCAGATATTTACGAGCTCAGAACTTCAAAATGCTCCAGTTACAAGGAATTTTTTCACGTTGTCTTATTTATGCTAAATTCGTTTCGTATGAAAGCCTTTCTTCTTGACATGAACACAGACATGTTCGAAAAAGTGCTAAAATTGTCGATCAATACGATGATCCCTTTATCTGTAAAGCCCTGGTCAAACGGCGCATGATAGTCGATGATAGTTTAACTCACCTGAACTATCATCAACTATCATGCGCCGCGTGGTCAAACAGAAAAAACTATCATCGACTATCATGGAGAATTTGAACAAGTTCAAAATGAATGATAGTCGATGATAGTTAACAATTATTCGCCGATCCACCACTATTCGCCTCCACTGAGGTGAATAATTGTTTTAGTATATACCAAACCAATGAAATAGCTAGCTCCAAAATTATTGATTTATTTTACCGCGAAAAATCGGAAAAATCCTTTAAAAGTGGAACCCTACGCGCGACCAAGGACAGCGCGGGAAAAGTAACATGACAACATCAGGCGATCAACATGTCTCGTATGTTGGACTTTGACGATTTGAAGGGGGAAAATTATTATTTTTTCCGTTTTTACTGATGGACCAAAAGCGACGAGTTCTATTTTCTCGTATTTTACAAGTTCTGTCAGTTTCTATTGCCTGAGAAACTGATGTTGAAGCTGCAAGTGCCGTTATAAACTGAACAAAATGGTCAAGATGCTGCCTAACCGAAGACGTGTTCGTAATTCCAGTTCAATTATTTCTCACATAATGTGACTGCATCCACCGTCTGATGTTACTGCTGTTAATTTACCGGAGGGAAGAAGCAGTAAAGTTTGGAGAAGCCACAGCATTTGGGCAGTTCTTGATCATGATACAGCAACAAGAATATTTTCAAGCGTAGTGAGACCGAGATTAGTCGATCCGAATACAAAACTAATTCGTTGGCAGGTTTGAAATAATTACAGGGACTTCTTGCTTTTTAAAAGACACTGCTGTATTCAGGATTCCAGGTAGGAATTGCAAATACTATTCACCTCCGAGCTAGCCAATCAGAACGCGCGAAAAGCACTATTCACTGGTTTGGTATAGTCATGCGCCGTTTCACCAGGATTTGGGGTTGTTTAAAAGGAATTTACAGTAAACAAATATTTTTTGTTTGAAACCCACTTAGACTGTTCACAACCTCTCTATTTTCTCAGATCGTTGTAGCCGCGAGCGAACTAGAACTGAGCGCAAAGCGCGAGCGTGGGGTAGGGGGCGGGGAAGGAGAAAAATTCGCCTGCTCCCTGCCCCCCACCCCCTCGCGCTCCGCGCTCGCCGTTAGCGTAGAGTAAATAGAGAGGCTGTGACGGAACAGTCTAAACCTACTTCGCCATTATCGCCAAAGGCTCAAAAATGCACATTTTCAACGGGGCATTGCGCAAAAGTTCCACTTCTTCCATACAATAAATAATAATACTTCTATCCAGACCGACCAAAATGAAGTCAAAGAGCATGGCCGATCGATCGACAATTTTAGCACTTTTTCGAGCATGTCAGTGTTTATTTTAAGAAGAAAGGCCTTCATACGAAACGAATTTAGCATAAATAACACAACTTCCCACCACATTGGCAGTTTACAACACACGAAAAACTGTGTCTCTAGCGTCAACTCTATTAACGCTTGTGTTTTGATTGCTATGTTAAGCGAAGTCGTTAACTTGAGAGTGTCAAGCAAGTCGATGTTTGACAGTTTGTTTGCTTTGCCTTCAACATTTATTTTTTCAGGGGTGATCGGTGGGAGATAAAGAAAACATATAGGCTCCGCGGGTTCCGCGGGTTCCACACATTCCGCGGTCCACGGTTCTTCATTTTAGCAACAAGTGAAATCGACACGATCGAAAAACCCAAAATCGAAAACTCAAATTGCCGAAAACTGAAATCGAAAACTCAAATACCGAAACTCAAATGCCAACGACAGACGAAATTCTAAAATCCACTTGGCCGTAAAGGTACACTGATCGTCTAGCACCTGTTTCTGGCGAACTGGCAATCGGGAATTTATAATAAGTCATTGCTGAATTTGTGTTTTGGTTTATCGAAACAAAACAGTTATCAGTAAATATGTGTTGGAGATAAAAGCGGACTTGTAACAATTTTAAGAAAAAACACAACGCTTTTGAGTTTTAACCAATACATGTTTCGACAGAAACTTCAGTCATCGTCAGTTGTACAATGTTCGTTAAATTTGAATATGTTGAACTTATATACAGTGTGAATAATAGGTGTGACTTAGAATAAATTAACTAACTAGAAAACGACAGTGACAAAACAAGAACAATGAAAGGTATAATAAAGAGAAAATAGCAAATTAACGAAAATGCATGCACGAAAGTTAAAAAGAGAGGGACAAATTAACATGATGTACTTGTTGATTAAGAACTGGCTTCTCCCATTTAATGTGCATGGCTATGAGTTGGAGTAAAACCTGACAGAAAGGTTTGATAACTAAAAGCGGATGACAGTTCACTTATTACAGAGTAACTCTGTTGATATTAGTCGAAAATAGCGGAATTTATGACTATTCAAAGTCCTGAGTCAACTATATCAAAGTCGATTGAAACCGACAGCGAGTAGTCTTATTGTTTCAGTATAACTCAGTGTGGTTGATCTATTAAACATATAGAATACTCGATAAAACTGATTTATTGGCGTTTTTATATACTTTTCGGCTATATATGCACGAAAAACTGTGCGCGCGCTCCGACAATCGATAGAGCCTGTATAGCTAATCAGATTGTGAGTTTACCAATGAGTATACTAGAGTATAGTTCATGACACACCCTTTTGATGTTTGGTGCAAAGACTCTACTGATATCTGGCTTTTTAAGACGTATTTTAACACCATTAAAATGAGCCAGGGGCAAAAACAGTCATGCAGTTCATCCGACCCCTTGGGAAGCGGGCTCAGTCTGAATTCGAATAACCGGCAAGGAAATTATACAAGTATTCGAGCCTTGACTATATTGAGAGAATTCTTACATCTATCTAACTATGCGCTATCAAACCTAGCCCTTATCAGTGTTCACTCTACTGTTAGGGGATACCGGTATGTTACTCGCTAGTAGAGAACAGTGCAGCCAAATATTTATAAAAAATTTCAACGCATAAAAACGGAAAATTGCAAATAAGAAGCCAGTTTTTTTAGGAACTTTTCGATTATTATTCTTGCCTTAGGACACTCTGAGAAGGTTATTCTTTGGTTTCAGTTTTATCTCGATAAGCGGTAAAATAGGCAAATCGCTCTTCGGTTTGTACAATGTGGTTTAATAATTAATTGGTTCTCGGCGGGTTCGCTTTCATGTAGCATGTTCATCTTTTATAAATCGTTATTTTGTATCCTGCCAGCATTTGTTTGCATAACGTATTAAAAGTTGACGTTATTTTAATTCTAAAACATTTTCCAGAACAAATGTACTCACCTTTCTGTGGTCCGCTTACTTTTTTCACGTTAATTTTACAAAATAGCTACATGTACTGTGAAAAGGAACTGCTAGACGCCTGTGGAATAACATCAAGACTAAGAAACTATAAGTGAGCATATAGTCTGAGACAGTGTAATAAACCACCATTGTTCCATCGTGCATTAGTTTTTTGGTTAAATGCTTTCATTGTTGGTTCAAAGGCAAAATGAGTTGCTAACATTATGGCGGGACCTAACCTAAATGCCATTTTTTCCGCGACTTAACATGGGAAATATCTCGTTCACGTTTCAAGCAATCCAAAAACTCTGTGCTCATCCCATTAATCTATGTTATGGGGTGCTTTGTAAATTTTTGGGTGATTTTTGGATATGTTTGGGAGGAAATAGTTTTTCTCAAAGGAGTTGTAAAATTTAGGAAAATGAGAAATATTGAAGATTTAATGTAGTTTTAAAATTAGATAGTCTGAAGTGTCAGCCGTCTCCTCGCTCTAACCCCCCCGTGGGCAGGCGAGAAGAACGTCTGAAGGCCGAGCGTTATAATGTCGTCCGGTGACGTCACGTACTCTTGCGGAAATGGTAGGTAGATTTTGATTGGTTTCCTATCTAATTGGTTCCCGATAATATAGATGACCATTACTTATTGGTCACAAAAGGCAAAAGCTGTCAAAGTATGCCGGCGGGAGGTGTGAACGTGGTGCGAGGAAAAATTGTAATAAGCACGTACGCAGAACTCAGAAGTGATGTATCCGGTTTCCCGGTGCGTTAAAAATATTTGTTCTTCGGTTTTCTCAAGCTTGATGTATATCACTAAAGGAATGACATGTACATTTTCTCAAAGTCGAACTATTTCAAGGTCAAGGCAAGCCAAATAACTCAGTTAAGTCTTACCGCGGCCGTCCACTGTGTTTATCTGCAAGAGCATCTGATCTAGCGTTTGTCCGTCATCATGTGTAAGTCGTAATGTCTTCATAATTTCCCCTTCTTATTTCACTCCGCGTTCCATGGACCGATTCCTAAGCTTTATATCTCATCGATTGCGGGTGAAAGAACGAGAATAAAATCGTATCCAGGCATATCGCGTATGGGAATTTGTAACTGGCAAAGCCGCGATGTGTGTATAATATACAAACGTGTTTTCAATGAAATTTTAAAATGCAACATTGTCATAAATTAGAGCGTGACGTCACCGGACGACATTATAACGCTCGGCCTTCAGACGTTCTTCTCGCCTGCCCACGGGGGGGGTTAGAGCGAGGAGACGGCTGACACTTCAGACTAAAAATTAGAATTTGAAGTTAAAAATTAGTAGATTGAAAAATCATTTTATTTCTTCTATCCCTTCTTTAAACCTCTTAAAATTTCATTGAAATTTAGGTTAAGTCCCGCCTTTTAACTGAAAATATTGAAGATCTTAAAAGATCTTCAATATTTTCAGTTAAATAGTAGTGAAGTACCTGAAAAGAAAACGGTTGTCTCCGATCCTTGCATTGAGTGGTGTGCAGTCGTTCAGCGTTATGAACATAAATTTAAACACCTTGCAGCAGCTGCTGTACGCGTATAAGCTATTAAATTTGAAAACTAATAATTATTATAGTTGATTCTGACCATCTT
Source organism: Desmophyllum pertusum (assembly GCA_029204205.1). Taxonomy (NCBI): domain Eukaryota; kingdom Metazoa; phylum Cnidaria; class Anthozoa; order Scleractinia; family Caryophylliidae; genus Desmophyllum; species Desmophyllum pertusum. The sequence goes on from MU825396.1 coordinate 8,052,115, forward strand.
ATGCAATCTTTGGCTTTTTGGCAAAGTTAATTATGTGTTATATAGTTTAAAAAACTCGCAGCAGTATTTTATCAGGTATATTTACACCTGATAAAACACTCCGGCGAGTTTTTTAAACGCCCTAAAAAACGTCCCTCTACATCTATTCAATCGGATCTTCAAAGTTTAGTTTCTCTAGCTGAGAAAATACATTCATTTCTCTTGAATTTTCTTTATAAATCATTAATGAGTTTTTGAAGTATATATTGATAAAAATATCTACTCTCCTTTTCGACGGATCTTTCCGAGTATGATCTGAAATAGTTTTAAAATGTTCTTACAGTTTATGGATATTGGGTCAACCTCGCTCACATGCATGATAATGATGGGTTTATCAATCTGAATAAGAGCTGCGAATAAAACCCATGTCTTTTAACTTACACTCCTGGCAGTAGCATTTTATTGGAATAGTCCCTAGGGGCTTTTCAATTACTGATAAGGTTATTTGGAAGCAAACTTATTAGTGCGAAGCAATTAACCATTCACGAGTTAAAAATGAAAGTGGTTTTGCTTAAATTTATCTAAACAATGAAGGACAAAATACCCAAAAGCTAAATATATTTAGTTCGATTCATTACTTGCCTAGCACCTGTTTCTGGCGAACTGGCAATCAGGAATTTATAACTGATAAGTCATTGCTGAATTTGTGTTTTGGTTTATCGAAACAAAACAGTTATCAGTAAATATGAGTTGGAGTAAAACCTGACAGAAATGTTTGATAACTAAAAGCGGATGGCAGTTCACTCATTACAGAGTAACTCTGTTGATATTAGTCGAAAATAGCGAATTTCATTACCGGTATTCAAACTTTGCAAAGCTAGCTTTTCTCTCTTAAAGCTGACAGCTGGCGAGGGAAGAAGCCCTGAGTCAACTATATCAAAGTCGATTGAAACCGACAGCGAGTAGTCTTATTGTTTTAGCATAACTCAGTGTGGTTGATCTATTAAACATATAGAATACTCGATAAAACTGATTTATTGGCGTTTTTATATACTTTTCGGCTATATATGCACGAAAAACTGTGCGCGCGCTCCGACAATCGATAGAGCCTGTATAGCTAATCAGATTGCGAGTTTACCAATGAGTATACTAGAGTACAGTTCATGACACACCCTTTTTATGTTTGGTGCAAAAGACTCTACTGATATCTGGCTTTTTAAGACGTATTTTAACACCATTAAAATGAGCCAGGGGGAAAAACAGTCATGCAGTTCATCCGACCCCTTGGGAAGCGGGCTCAGTCTGAATTCGAATAACCGCAAGGAAATTATACAAGTATTCGAGCCTTGACTATTTTGAGAGAATTCTTACATCTATCTAACTATGCGCTATCAAACCTAGCCCTTATCAGTGTTCACTCTATTGTTAGAGGATACCGTATATTACTCGCTAGAACAGAACAGTGCAGCCAACTATTTAATAGATAATATTTTTGGGTCTGGCAGAAAGATCATTCATTCTATGTATTTCATACCAAAAATTAGCGCTTTTAATGGACATATAAATACAAACGGGAATTCTAAATATAACCATGTAATTTGATGCGCCGTAAACTAATGAATGTCAGACAAAACAAATTCAACTCAGTTCACGATAACTCGAAATTCTCTTCTTTAACAGCAATAGGAAAGCCACCAAGCAAGATTACGAAAGGAAATAGATCAATTAATCTTAGCAAAGAGTCGTTTCTTATTTAAGTTCGTTTTCCAATGGAAAAATACGCGATGAACGAAAAGTGGCCGGAATTAGGGCTGCCGAAATTAGGAACACATACTGTAAAATTATAAATAGGCAAATCGCTTTTCGGTTTCAATGTACAATGCATGTGGTTTAATAATTAATTGGTTCTCGGCGGGTTCGCTTTCATGTAGCATGTTCATCTTTTATAAATCGTTTTTTTGTATCCTACTTAGCATTTGTTTGCATAACGTATTCAAAGTTCGCGTTATTTTAATTCTAAAACATTTTCCAGAACAAATGTACTCACCTTTCAGTGTGGTCCGCTTACTTTTTTTTTTGTCACGTTTTACAAAATAGCTACATTTACTGTGAGGACGCCTGTGGAATAAAATCAAGACTAAGAAACTAAGTGAGCATATAGTCTGAGACAGTGTAATACACCACCATTGTTCCATCGTGCATTATATTTTTTTTGGTTCAAAGCTTTCATTTTTGGTTCAAAGGCAAAATTAGTTGCTAACATTAAGATCTTCAATATTTTTAAATTAGTAGCCTCGAAGTGCCTGAAAAGAAAACGGTTGTCTCAGATCCTTAATACTGTCTTGCATTGAGTGGTGTGCAGTCGTATAAATTTAAACAGCTTGCAGCAGCTGCTGTACGTGTATAAGCTATTAAATTTTAAAGCTAATAATTCCTCGCGTAGCGGGGTTTATAATTCTGTCCCCAAAGAACTCACGCGAAAGCAATTCTCGTGTGGCCTTTACGATCATATTTATTTGTTTGTTTGTGGAAATCGTGGTTGACAGTAATGACGTCACACGGCGCGCTCGTGGCCTAATGGCTTAAGGCCCCAACTTTTAAATCTGATCTTCGGGATTGAGGGCGAAAGTTCAAATCCTACATGGTCCTTCTTCTTTTTTTTTTTTCGGTTCGAATCCAGGCCGTTCTTTTTTTTAACCCCCTTAATAACATTGACTTCGACGTAATCTTAGTACACGTAAATGTAGAAACAGGAACGGCTGCTGAAGAATAACAATTTTTACTCCAAGTTTGTTTATCGAACGAATTTATATACGGGTCATTTGTGAAAAAAAAACCCGGCTTTATTAAATATGTTATCAACAACAGGAAAAGGAAAGACGACTCAGGAATTTCTCAAAGTACGATCAACATATGGCTTAGTTTTCATTGTAGACGTGAAGACTTGTGTCTGAAAATAATTCGCCGATCCGATATTGCGAAGAAGATTTTGCCTACAAAAGCGAGGCGGTTTCAGATCATTCGGACGGAAAAGTGGGGAAAACAGTACAAGAGCGCTACAATTTATTACAGATATCGGGAGACGAGCGAACTCCAATCGAAACCAAAATCCGGTGGCATAGCAAAAACACGGCGTTCGTCCGGCGATTCTCAGAAACCTTGCACCGATTCTTGGAAACCTTGCAGATCAAATCGCAGGCGTGCCCGTTACTAGGCAACAAAAGCTTCGCGAGGACCTGCGAGTCTCGTATTACTAGTTATTATAGTTGATCCATCTTATGCAATCTTTGGCTTTTTGTCAGAGTTAATTATTCATTTTTTTTTTTAGTTTCTTTTAGCTGAGAAAATACATACACCTTATTCGATGGTTTAACATATAATACGCGCGGATATTTTGCGAGTTGCGTAGATGCGAGCAATGAGCAAAATGTCCTCTCGTATTATATGTTAAACCATCGAATAAGGGATTTATTATTCTTCTGCAAAATTTCCCGACTATTATGCTATTTTTCGTATTCGCTCTGTTCAACTAGTCAATACCGTCTCATATTTTACGTGTTCTCTTGACCTTATATGGTGAAATGACGTAATAGTAGAATAATAAAAGTATATATTGATAAAAATATCTACTATCCTTCTCGACGGATATTTCCGAGTTTGATCTGAAATATTTTTAAAATGTTCTTACAGTTTATGGATGTTGGGTCAACCTCACTCACATGCATGATAATGATGGGGTTAACAATCTGAATAAGAGCTGCGAATAAAACCCATGTGTTTTACCTGACACTCCTGGCAGTAAAATTTTATTGGAATAGTCCCTAGGGGCTTTTCAATTACTGATAAGGTTATTTGGAAGCAAACTTAGTGCGAGGCAATTAACCAAAGCTCTTATTTTAAAATAAACATTTTCCGTCTTTATATATTTAGCGGTTTCTAACTGGAGTTTTATGATCTGTTTTCACTTCTGACGTATATATCCCTGTCTTTCAAGTATGTCAATAAATTTTAACTTTTTTGAAGTCAAAAATAACGGAAAAAGCTTTAGCCAAAGATAATTTAAAACTATTTCACTCAAAAACGCTATAAACATGTCAACCTCGATTCCAGGCTCTCTCTCCTTTTCCTCCCTTGTCGTTGAGGGGAGAGACCCTGGTTGCGGCTGGTCACGTGACCATGCGGTTACAACAATACCGCAGGGAGGGTGGGTCTTTGAGGACGTTTTGTCAAGGTGAACAATAATTACTAACAAGGGGATCGAAGGGGCAAATCGAGCTCGGTTCAAATTGGAACAGCCTTGCTTTCTGCTGGTTTATACGGCGAGATTATGTTAAAAGTGAAACAGGCTATTTGTATGGGGGTGTATGTAAAACCTGGAACACACCCGGAACACCCCGGAACACCCCGGAACACCCCGGAACACTCCCGGAACACCCCGGAACACCCCCGGAACACCCCCGGAACACCCCGGAACACCCCCGGAACACCAACGGAACACCCCAGGAACACAAAAAATATAAAAATAATAATAAAATAATAATAAATAAATAAAATAAAAACAAATATATTTATATAGTGGCTGAAGTAGTGAAATCGAACATGGTCAGCGGTCAAGAGCCGTTAACGAATCGACTGATACCGAACACTTCCGAAGATGCCCCGAATATTTCCGAAGATGCCCAGAAGATTTCCGAAGATTTCCGAAGATGTCCCGAACACTTCCGAAGATGTCCCGAAGATTTCCGCACGTTTTCAGAAGACCCGAATTTTTCTCTGGTCCCGAGGGTGTCCGCTTACGTAAAGACGAAGAGTAAAAGAGAGCGCAGAAAAATTCGCCTGATACTCAGGTTAGGGAGGTTCGACTGAACAAACAACGACATGATTGACCAATGACCAATTGTCTACGAAATTGCACATGGCAATGACCTCCGATTACCTCAAATTCAATGTCACGCTCTGTGGCGTTGGCCAATTGGCAAACATTTGAATTTTGAGCGGTCCTTTGCCACTTATTCACTTAGATAAGAAGCTTCGGAAAAATTCGGTCTTCTGAAAACGTGCGGAAATCTTCGGAACATCTTCAGAAGTCTTCGATATACCTTCGGAAATCTTCGGGACATCTTCGGAAGTGTTTGGTATCAGTCGATTCGTTAACGGCTCTTGACCGCTTTCACTACTTCAACCACTATATAAATATATTTGTTTTTATTTAATTAATTTATTATTATTTTATTACTATTTTTATATTTTTTGTGTTCCTGGGGTATTCTGTTGGTGTTCCGGGGGTGTTCCTGGGTGTTCCGGGGGTGTTCCGGGGGTGTTCCGGGGTGTTCCGGGAGTGTTCCGGGGTGTTCCGGGGTGTTCCGGGGTGTTCCGGGTGTGTTCCTGGTTTTACATACACCCTTTGTATGGAACGTTTGTTTTTATTCTGTACAACTTCGAATTCATGACATGAACATGTATACGCGACGGATATTTTCGAGCCACAAAAGCAGCGGCGCGAAACTTATTATATTACAAGAATGGAAAATTCGCCTTGCGAACACAAATTCTAAGTATATAATCAGAATATACTAGTAAGAAGACAGGTTAATGATCGTAAAGCTAAACGAGGTTGTAAACCAGGAACCTTGGTCTCAAACCAACTTTGAAAACAACAATAAGCTTGGCGAGCTCGTTCACTGACCCTGTGAACTCCGGTAAATTAAAACACAACGGCATTCATTTACAAATTCATTTGGAGCGAAATCAGGAGCGAAATAGTCCAAATTTTAGGATAAAAGAGTAGCTTACTATTTTCTCTAACTGATTATGTCGTTAGTTTGACTGTAATATAGTTTTCTTGTGTCAAAAAATCTACAACAACAACCGCTCGAAGCCGCCCGCCGGCGGTTCCTTGAAATCAACAACCTTGTACGGCACGAATGTCAAACGGACTGTGTACGAAGGAATTTTTTTCCATCGGCAGTTTTTGCAGTGAATACAATTTAACGATCACTTAAACCAACTTCTCTTGCTTAAACTCATTACCTTAAAGTGCCTATAACCTTTTTTTTTTATATTTTCTCATCTGAATCTAAACATCACCCAAGGAAATTCTGCGAAAAAATTTTCCCATTTTCAGAAAACGCGAATTGTTTATGAATGTTATAAAACTTTCAAATTTGCCGCCATTTTGGATCACCATTTGCTTTAGTCTCCCCTGGGTCCTTCTCGGTTCACAAAGGATCTGTGACGTAGATTAAGGAACACGTGGCATCAGACAAAGGAACTGTGACGTAGATTAAGGAACACGCGGCTTGAAAACAAAGGAATTGTGACGTACATTCAGGAAAATGTGAGCCCGTCGGGGGGAAAGGAGAGAGAGCCTGGAATCGAGGTTGTAAACATGTTGCCTGCGTTCATAAATAGGAATTTTTAGCAAAAGGAAACGCCAAATTTGGCCAAAAAGACACCCCAAAAACCTTTTTTAACCCCAAAACGCGTTTTTCGGTTATTCACTAGCAACCTGTCAATGCACAACAGGCCTGCCCACCTTGGTAGTGTGTGGCTGACTAACTCCTTCACCCTAACCGCACCCACTGCTCCCATCTTTACTTTACTGCAAAGAAGATGAGCAGTTTTTAGACAAAAAATGCCACTCGCTAGACCCCCGCCCCCCTGGGAACATGACCAAATGTCCGTTTACGAGAGGTGTCCGCCTACGGGAGGTGTCCGTTAGCGGAGGTTCGACTGTATAATGTGACGGTCTCAATAATTCACGCACTATGTCAGATACCGCTGAGTGCTGTTCAAATTCTGTGTTTTGGTGTTGCAATTGTTGAATCTTTGATCGTTTTTATTGGCAACATATTCGCCCCCCCCCCCCCCCCCCTACCCCTATCTGTATTCTGGAAGAAACGAACAGACCGGAAGCGAACGTCCTTTCTTCTGATAAACGTACCTGTTGCGGGTCTACTTGTTGGATTCATTGACCTGATCGTGATTGGAACTTTTGCAATTCCACCGCAGATCCAACCCAACAGTACTGTTAATGGTGATTTCAACGGCATTGGAAGCACAGTTTTCTTTAATTTTGCGCGTCAGTATTTTTTTTCTCGTACTCATTATTCTGGAGCGTGCATGCATATGCTTTGATTTCGCCGCTTCGCCATCGAGTAGTTAGCACAAACAGTTACATTTACGCTGCCATTTTTGGTGGATAGCTGGAATATCGGTAGCTATATACCACATCTTAGATTTCGAACATTGGATGGTTGTTCTCTGCTCTATCGACGTTTTAGCTTTGAACGATCTGCGTGTCTTATCTGACAGTCCAAGTCTTGTCTGACAGTCCGAGTAAGACTCAACTGCAGTGTTCCTGTTAGCGATACGGCTCACAACAGAGAAAATGCACGAGAACAGAACTCGAAACTCTCTAGGACTTTGTTTATTGTGATAGCTGCGTCTCTTGTTTGTTGGTGGTTACTGTATTCATTATCTTTGTTCTGAGTGTGTTCCTTTACCTCTCGTTAACATGTTCACCATGCTTCATTTGACCAATTCTCTTGTCAATCCTATCATTTACAGTTTTAGAATTCCCATGTTCAGAAAAATCTTAAAACTAATGAAGATTCGAAAAAAGTCAAAACAATATAGAGTTAACTGTAGATCTCGAAAGTTTTGTTGAGATTTGAAGATATTAATTAACGGAATGGAAGGCGTTCACTTTGTTACGAAAAGCCTCTCTAGTCGAGCAAAGTCGCGTGCAAAGAGAAAGAAAGACTCGGCTCGGCTCGGCTCGATCGCGGCCATTTTCTTTTGTCCTATTCCCCACCAAAGAGCCTGTTTATGGCTTTGCGTAAAATGAAACTGCAGTTATGTTGTTCTCTTGATAATCAAACAGGTTACTGTTGTCATTAAAGCCTGGTTTTCACAAGCGACGCAAGCACAAGCGCAAAAGCAACATACGCAGACGCAGTAACGCGTTGATCATTTGTGCCTTTTGTTTACGACAAATCAACGCGTTACTGTGTCTGCGTATGTTGCTTGCGCTTGTGCTTGCGTCGCTAGTGAAAACCAGACTTAAGTGTTGGGGAAATTTCAGTGAATTATGTCGCTTTTAAATTAATACGTACATACCTCAACTCATGACTAAATGTGGGATTACTCGACAGTTCGTGTACACCCACATAATAAACAATACAAAAGTAGGGGAAGATGGTGAGTTTGACTTCTAGCAATATAGAATGTTCACGAAAACAAACTCTAAATTTGTGGAAAATGAAACATGAAAAGCTCTGGATCGCACGCCTGACTGTGGAAAATAGAATATTGGTATCTTTATTTCTTCTGAGGAGCGGTCAGGAAGAACACAAGAATTGGGTCCAACAGCAGTTTATTTCACACTAACTTCATGTAGTTTCAAGCTGTGGTCAGCTATATGCCGTAGTTCTTATAACTCCTTAGTAATATTTACCATTCCAACAAGTCTCTGTGTTCGATTTAAAGCCTGGTTTCATATAATCGCAGATCGCAGCGATCGTTGCGACTGCGATCGTTGCAATCGTTGCGATAATATGAAAACCAGGCTTTAGGCCAGATCCATTTGAATATAGCGGTACTAAATCACCAACATGTTCAGCAGTTTAAGGACGTTTTTGACTTTGTTGTAAAACTGAAAGGACTACTGCTGGCTTTTTGTGACTTTTTTAAACTATTAGAGGTGACTTAGTTAATTATCACCTCACAAAGGTTTTCTAATTATCTCCATTGTTTTGATCACTTACAGAAAAATCCACTGTGCAATAGCTATTAATTACAGTGAATTGCGAGAGAATATCAGTAGCCTGTATTTCCTCCGGTCGCTTACTCCCGAGAGAGTCAACTAAGCGACCAGAAGAGACGCTGGAATTCAGGATAGCTAGTGAGAATATTCTAACCCGACATTTTAGTGGAAACGTTAACTTTCCTTATCTTATTCATTTATTGGTACTAAGTTCTCGACTGTTTTACAAATGAACAGGAACGTTCAACAGTAGAATATGTTTTAACTTTGGTATTTTAACTATACCTAAAAATAAATATTGTCCAAGGGTTTCCCCTTTTTATAAGCTGGTGTTCAATTTTTTTTAACTCATAAATTCGCGTTTCCGGCGCTTTCAAACAATATTTAAAATGTGTATAATTCTTCTTAAGACTTAATACATTCAATAATACATTACTAATTAAATGCATTGCAAGAAAGTTTGATAGTTTGTGTCCGGTATCCTGATACAAGATGTATTTTTCGGACAATGGCCGCAAACTAATATTAAACATCATGTTATAAAATTGAAGTATTTACAATTTAAGAAACTTGAAATACGTTTCTCTAGTTATTGTTTGCTTTACGTCTGACTCCAGTCCTCCATTAACTGGGTCTCCTTTAATTCCTAAAAGAATAACAAAACAAAACGAAAAAAAACGAGAAAATTCATACACTTGTAAGTGGTAAGATTCAGTATTGTGTTAAAAGTGTGGCCTATTTCTTATTTCTAAAAAGGCAGTAGATTCAATCTTAAGTAATAGTTCCCCTCAGCTGATATCCCAGCAGGAAAACACTATTTTTCGTCGTTGTTGTTCTTGTATTTCTTTCGATTTTTTGTGATTTTGGGCTGTGTTTATCATAATGGAAAGAAGCCCTTAAAAAACACTTTTCATTAGTTATACAAGCATGACATAACAAAATTGCAAGTAGGGAGTTCACGAGAATGCATGTTCCAATCTCCTCTGAAACAAAGGGAGTTAATTAAACATCAAACAGTTATAAAAAAAGGAAGTTATTTGCTGTGCTGTATGTCAATGGTGCACACGGATATAACAATATATGGAATGAAAACAATTTCCGCACATGCGAAAAGAGGAAGTATGACGTCACTTTGCAGGCAGATCGCGGTCGCAATGGGGAGGAGGGTAGAGTGTCAACAAGGGAGGTTTAAACACACGACGACGTATCTCTAACACGTACTGGATGTTTACTATCAAGCACTAACTGATAGAATAGGTGCTATCCTGTCCGTACCGTGTGGGGCTAATTCATTACAAGTCTTACTTGTTAGAAATATAAGATAGTTTCAATTATGAGTATTATCTCACGCAGTTAATTGATTTTTTTAACCAAAATTATGAAATGCCTTCTTCTCTTCTAAATTAAACTTACCTTTCTTTTCCAAATTCAAATGTCACGTTATCTCCAATCAGCACGAAAGGTGCCCAGTCGCAAACCTTAGGATAGCCGTTAGCTCTCATCCACTTTATGGCCTCGTGAAGGGATTCACTGGCACTTTCTCCACGAGCAAGGTGCTCGTAGAAACTACTCATCAACTGCTCCGTTGCTCTGTCTCCCAGGGCCCACAGTGCCACCAACACTGAGCGTGCACCGGATCCTAAGAACGCTCGAGCGATTCCAACAGCTCCCTCGGCTCTGATCTGTCCTCTTCCACTGTGACAGCAGCTAAGTACTACCAGTTTGGCCCGCAGTTGAACTTGTGAAATGTCCAACATTGTCAATAGGTAGTCTTCTTCGTGTGGAATCGGATGAGTAGCCCGTAAAGGGGCTAGGGCAATTTCTCCTCTTTCGGAGTTACCATGGGCAGCAAAATGTATCAGACTCACTGAATGTATCCTTTGAAGTACCGCCTGCTTGGTTGCATGCTTTCCTAGCAAAGGCTGAACACCCAGTAGTCCCCCGATCATCTCTGCTTCTTTTCCTGCACAAGGCAATGGTTCCATGTCTGTAACACGTCCATTGTAAAACACCCGACCAACCTCAGGATTCCCCACTATTAGTGCACCAGTGTGACTGTGATAACCTGCTGGACTGCCCTGGATGAGCTTCAGGGTCATCAAAGAAGGAACGATGCGGATCCTGAAAGTCTCTGATAAAAACTTCCCACTTTCGTCAATTAATGCTGCAAATGGAACTTGGTACAAGGAGCGATCAGGAACAATGATGATTTCGGGCTCCTCAAGTAAGTCAGCCACAGGAGCAATGATCATTTTGTAAAACAAAGTTTCAGGATCTTGGCTTTCTTCGTCACACACCTCAACAAGTCGCAAAGCTGATGAGCTCTCTTGCTGAGATGATTTCGATTTAGGTTGAATGCCATTGAAAGATCGATCTTCACATTCATCCTCGGGTAAAATACCAAAGCTGCGAAAGCTTTTAGAGAAAAATTTATCCAAATCAAAAACTGATCCGGCGTGAACAAAGTCTTCATTGATTGATATTCTTCTGAAAGTAATGACACCGCTTGTTCTGAGAATCCACAAGAAAATATTTTGACCATAGTAAGCGATGTAAAGACAAGTACAGTTACTTTCTTTCTTCATGATACTTTCAATGCCAACCCACGATTGCGCATCAGATGAGATTTGCTTTTCAGCAGAGTACTGAGCTGCCATCAAGTCTGCCAGGGCTCTAGCCCGTCCTAGCTCTACAGCATAAAGAGCCTTATCAGTATTGCCAGTGACGCATAACAATGCAGCAAGATTTCGGTAGGGGGAAATGTGAAGATCTGAAAAAGATATCTTAAATTGATCGTTGTCTACAAGAAAATCTCGCAAATCTTCGCATTTTTCAATGCTTCGAAACAGACAGCGATACACTTCCTGGATTGGCTTTCCTTGCGATAACGCCACCATTGAAATATTACAATAGCAGGATAACTCATGTTTACGGTGACCGATATCTTTACTTATAGAAAGGGCACTCTCGAGATTTCTTTCGGCCTTGCCAAATTCACAAAGAGAGTGAAACACAACTCCTAGGTTTCCGTAACATGTTGCTTCTCCTTCCTTGTCCCCGATGGCTTTTCTGATCACAAGTGCTTTCTCAAAATATTCCTTAGCCTTTAGATATTCACCGAGAGATTGAAACAAAGTTCCTAGGTTTCCGTAATCTGCTGCTTCTCCGTTCTTGTCCCGATGGCTCTTCTGATCACAAGCGCTTTCTCGTAATATTCCTTAGCCTTTAGATATTCACCGAGAGATTGAAACACAGTTCCTAGGTTTCCGTAACATGTTGCTTCTCCTCCCTTTTGACCGATGGCTTTTTTGATCACAAGCGCTTTCTCGTGATATTCCTTAGCCTTTAGATATTCACCGAGAGATTGAAACACAATTCCTAGATTTATGTAATCTGCTGCTTCTCCTTCCTTGTCCCCGATGGCTCTTCTGATAACAAGTGCTTTCTCGTGATATTCCTTAGCCTTTAGATATTAACGCCACTACAGATGCGCGATACTACGGATCTACGCTCGCGCTACTGAATTTCATGGGCTGGCGATTTCTGGCTATCTTTTCAGGTAGCGATGGTAGAGATAGGTTTCTCGGTAAAATTTGGTCGAATTGCTAAATGGCTTTGACCGGTTAAATAGCCTTTGGAAGTCGGCCATGCTAGAAGTGCGCGGATAAATTCCAGAGTTCTTGATCAATGGCTCCGCTTTATACTTCGAGTTACAAATCCACCGTCTTTTTCGTATTTTCTCGACGATCGCTATAAAATGGTATAGGTATACCTTTCTCTAAATCTGGGGTGTTGATGCAAACGGCCTATAACGCACCTGGAAGGCGTTTCTACACACTTTTCGAATGTGTATAGAATCTTCCGGAAGAAAATGAGTGGACGCGAAGGATCCAAGGTTCCCGGGCTTACGTCACTAGCCGCTTGACCCATTCCCCTCAAAAACGCGGTCGTGAACAAAAATGGAGGCGTTTTTGGTGACTTTGCCGGGACACAGAAAATCGAGGATTCAACCAAATCCAAAAAAAATTTCGCAGTTAAGTTTCAAATAACAAGTACTAAACAAATAACAAATTTGGGGTAGTTGGCAATTAAAGACAAAGGACTACTTCTTTGTAAGTAAGTTGCTTTTATTTAGTCAAAACCCACGTTTCCTATAGCTCATGGACTAGTCAACAGACTACCGTAAAGTTCCGAAAGTAACGACCCCTGAAAGTAGCGACCTCCCGAAAGCCAACGTCAAAACTTTGTGGCTGCTAATAAATCCCGAAAGTAGCGAGCCATCTGAAAGTAGCGAGCCCTAAAAGTAGCGAGACCAAGGTTTTTTAATTATACATATATAAATATATATTTTTACAATCAATAGTCACTTGCAGATGTATAAGTAATAATATTCGTTCAGTGTCATAACGTGATCACGGTATAGCACTTTACAACAAGGGCAGCTATCGATTAGGCAGAAAGCGTTAATGTTCTTTCGGTGTTGCGTGGTGTAAAAACAAAACCCGTATAATTTTATTTAAGCGAGTTTTGTTCCCAGAAAGTAACTACCGCCCGAAAGTAGCGAGCGCCAAAGGCTGCTAATTCCGAAAGTAACGAGGGTCGTTACTTTCGGAACTTTACAGTTTGTTGAAATGTTCGCCTCGGTCGCACAAGTGAGCAGAGAAGTTATAAAGGACCAACAAACTGAGTGATAAACATTGTAAGATGGTACGAAACGTTCAATTTCAGTAGAAAAGGAAAAAAACTTATTTGGAATGCTTCAGATTGGACAAAGATCCATGAAACAATGTTACCAACCGGGCATACAATTAGGGGATTTCCCTTGATGGCCAGCTGTGTTCATTATATTATTTGGTTAGTTATAATGGAATGAGTAATACTGCTGAAATTCGTATATCCGCATTCCACGCCGTCGTCAAATATATTTTATAATGTTTCAGTTTCTGATAAAACGCAACCAACCCATGCGTTTCCAGTTGTACTTATCATACAAACGTTCACATTTTCCAACTGTTTGAGTCATGTTTATTTGAATAACAGTTGTTGCTAGAGCTTAAAGTTTTTTGTTTCAAGTCAAAAAATTAAAATCAAAATCAACGAGTGTTGACAGTGATGTTCCTATTTATGGGATTGCAAACGCTAAATTCTGTCTTATCTCTCCGTCCTCGCCATTTCTCTTTTAAGCCCAAAATTACAGCAGATTTCAGTGCTGTGTGTAGACCCCGGGTTTTTCGAACATGATTCGCCCGCTATGATTCGCCCGTCATGATTCGACCGAGAGGTTACCAAGCAGTAAGACGAACGATGAAAGTTTTGCACGAATACCCACGCTGGGCTGGTGATTTGTCATCAATATTTGTATACTGTAGAAGGATAGATCTTCCAATATATGTAAAGTTTAGTTTGGGCAAATGATTTCACACTTCTTAAAAGAGTATTCAAATAGTTCATTGTCCCTCTTGCTGCCTCATTTAGCATTAAGTATTTGGAAAGTCCTCCCTGTCGAGTTAACGACGGAGAGAAGCACGAAGTGCTAGAGAGGCAACATGAGGGAGGGAGGGTGGGGCAAGTTGTATTCCCCGTGACTTGTTAGCTTAACTGACACAGATGCATATCATTAAGTTGCTTACATAATGCCAATGACGTCATTGCGAGGGATCATGAATATTCAATGAAGTTTGAATAGTTCATTATCCCTCTTACTGCCTCATTAGCATTAAGTAATGGGAAAGTCCTCCCTGTCTCGCCCGGATGGGGAAGCCCTCCTATAAAAGTGACCACCCTACTACAACAACTAAATATCAAATCTCTAAGCCAATCCTTACCTCCAATCCTTACTATCCCAATCCTTACCCCCAAATCGTTACTTCCAAAACCTTAAAATCTGCAATCCCACACAAAATATAAACCCCCTCTTTAATCCATTGTAGGATCTTCTCCCCCTTCTCATGACCATCTAATATCGCCTCCCAAGTATTAAAATGTTTGTGGAGCTCTCCCGCATTAAAAGAATCAGGGTCTCGGAAAGGGATATCGGATATTCGTCGCAATCTCCGTCTAGAACTCTGTCAAACTCTCCGAGTAATAATGCAGGCTCTGTTACTTCCTCCGAGCTTGGGGTTCCATCCAGGAGTACCCACTTAATACTGCGAAGTCTGACATCCTGACAAGCCGTGATTGGATCAAATTGCTGTTCCCGCCTTTGCCATTAAACGTGGGCTACAAAAAGGCAAAGGAAAGGATGCTTAACCAGGAATTACGGCACCCTAGATGAAACCCAAGCCCGGAGGAAACGACCCATCTGCCCGATAATTCGTGGCAACAAGGGAATGCCCTATAGGACAAAACGCTTGCTGGATCATCCCACCGATCAAGGGTTACGGAAAATAAACAAAGCACGTCACACTTTGCAACAAACAACCCGAAAAGGTCATTGTTCTTTACCATATCAGTGTTCCTTCTTTTGTTATCATCATTTGCCATACTCATTAAAATTACATAATCTATCGATTATTCAGAGTCCAGTCCTTAATCTTCATTTTCCTTTACATTACTTTTACAGTACTTTAACTCCTCGGTTATCCAGTACTCTAGATTACATTCTCTTTTCTCACCGGCGAAGCCTGCGCAAACAGACAGAACTTGGCTATATGGCCCATCTTTTCGCAAGAGAAGCATTCCTCTCCCCCTTCCTCTCGGATATGGAGAGGGGCGTGCCCTTCCAGGCTCTCTTCCGCCTGTTTGCTGGTTCACCGACTTCAGTGCCTTCTCGATGACTTTTGCAATCTCTACGTCTTGTTTCGACGCTACCAATTTTACAAGAACACTCTGTAACGCCTTGCTTCTAGATACTTCGAGTTCCAAGTCTCTTTCTAACTGCCACGCCTAGCTTCAGCCCCATCAGAGGGTTGCTCTTAACTTCAACTATAATGCCACAAAAGCTATTTGCAGCGTTATCCCTTGTGTGGCGCACTGCCACGCCCCTGGAAAGCATACAGCCACATCTCCTTTATGGGCCCACAGCCACACCTCTGTAAACACACCGCCAGACATCTTTGTGGGCATTTGGCGCATTCGTAACCCCACAGCAACACGTTTCACGTGGCGTCAGAAAACTCCAGTTATACAGAGACGTCTAGATTATTGGCTGATTAGCGACAGTTTACAAGAAGATGTTGATTCGGTAGACATAATTACGTCAATAAAATCAGACCATTCGGCAATAACCTTATCGATAAATGGTCTAGATGATAATGAGAGAGGACCCAATTTTTGGAAATTTAATTCAAATTTAGTTAATGATTCAGATTACTGTGATATCCTGAACTCGGAATGTGGAAATTGGTTTGAGGAATTTAAAGAAGTCGAAGATAAGCGCGTCTTGTGGGATTTAATTAAATACAAAATAAGACAGCGAACAATCGCCTATAGTAAAGCCAAAGCGCGGGACAGAAGAGCAAAGTTAAATGAGCTTGAAAAAAGTTTAAAAGAATCTACAAATAAATGTGACACCGATCCTTCGAAAGAAAATTTTGAAGAGCTGGAATGTCTTCAAGTAGAGTATGATCAGTTTTATGACTATATCACACAAGGTGCTATAATCCGCTCTCGTGCCACTTGGTATGAAATGGGTGAAAAAAATAATAAATATTTCCTGAACTTAGAAAAATCCAACAACAAGAAAAGCAGCGTGCGGAAAATTTTCACTAGCGACGGAAAGCTGACAAATAATCCGAAGAAAGTCATGAAAGAGTTAGAATCCTTTTATTCAAATCTTTATGACGGTAGTAAATGTGGAGATCCGGTGTCTATATCCTCGTTTCTACATGATTCCTTTGAAGTTCCAACTTAACTGAAAATTTGCGGAATGTTTGTGAAGGTAAATTAGGATATGGTGAATGTTATAGTGTGCTGCAGTCCTTTGAAAAAACAAATCCCCCGGAAATGATGGCCTAACTATTGAATTTTATCTTGCCTTTTGGCCGTTGATTGGAAGATTATTAGTTGACAGTCTGAACTATGCCTTCGACTACGGTGAGCTCTCAAACTCTCAAAAACAGGCCATTATAACTTTAATTGAAAAAAAAGGGAAAGATAAAAGAATGATAAAAAATTGGCGTCCCATTTCTCTTATAAATGTGGATGCGAAATTCAGCGTCTAAAACTCTGGCAAAGCGTTTGGAAAAGGTGCTACCTGACATCATCCATTTTAATCAGAATGCCTTTGTAAAGGGGAGAACTATTTTCGATGCGATTAGAACAATTGATGATGTGATCGATTATACAGAATCTAAAGGCTTGTCGGGAATTCTAGTGGCTATAGACTTTGAGAAAGCGTTCGATACTCTAAACTTTAATTACCTAATAAGAACATTACATAGATTTAACTTTGGTCCTTCTTTTATTCAGTGGATACGGGTTCTTTCAAAAATGTGTCCAGTTGTGTTATGAACAATGGTTTTACAACAGGTCCCTTTACACTAGGTAGAGGAGTAAGGCAAGGAGATCCTCTTTCCCCTTACCTGTTTATAATAGCACTAGAGGTCTTAGCTATAAAAATAAGAGATGATGAAAATATTCAAGGATTTACAATTGGACAAGAAAAAATCAAACTCTCTCTTTTCGCAGATGATTTGACCTGCTTTCTGAAAGATAAGCTATCTTATAGTAACCTATTTCGCACTATTGAGGCTTTCGGGGAATGTTCTGGATTAAAATTTAACCACGGGAAAACTGAAGTCATGGCCCTTGGTTGCAACACTCTCGAGGAAGATTTTTTCTGATACGTATAATCTTTGCGGGGTAATCAAGATTTTAGGGTTTACTTTGGCTATGACGAAAACCCTAAGGATGATTTAAACATTAGAAAGACTTTAAAATCAATCAAGAAAACGATCAATTTGTGGAGATGGAGAGGTCTTTCCCTCTTGGGAGGATACAAATCGTTAAAACCTTTGCCATCCCCAAGCTAATGTTCAGAGCTTCAGTCATTCCAATGTCTACCGGGCTGATTAAAGAAGCAAATTCAATTATTTACAATTTCGTCTGGAACGGGAGAGACAAGGTAAAACGAAATGCATTGACGTCAGATATCGAGAAAGGCGGCTTAAACATGCTTGATATTGATTCTATGATTCGAACAAAACGAGTAATATGTTTAAAGAAATTTTTAGAGGACTATCAAAGCCATTGGAAGACAATTCTACACAAATATCTTGCACCAGTTGGAGGTAGTTTTGTACTGCACTGTAATTTTGCCACCTCGAAATTGAAACTCAACCTACCGATCTTTTACAAACAATGTTTCGATGCATGGTCAGATTTAAATGATAAAGTACCAAGCTCATCTCAGGATATTGGCAATGAGATTATTTGGAACAATAAGTTTATCTGCATTGATAAAGAATCTATATATCGGAGAGATCTTGTGAACCTAGGCTTTTTAAAAATAGGAGATTTATTCTCGGCCAATGCTAATCCATTAAGGACTAACCCCGAACAAAGTTTCTTTATTATGAGCATTGTTAACTCAATCTCACCACAGTGGCGGTTGAGTGTTAAAAATGTTATTATCGCGCCAGCTCCAGTCCCTAGTATCCCTCCTATTATGATTGAGGACACCTTGGTTCCAGTTCTCGATGTTTCTTCTAAACAAATCTACCAGCGTTTCTTGGAGAAAAAGCAAGTTACGCCCACTGCCAAACATAAATTAACGAACGATTATCCGAACACCGTTATAGATTGGAAGAAGGTTTATTCTTTAGCCTTCCGTACTACCTTAGAATCGAAACTCAGGGAATTTCAGTATAAGATTTTAAATCGCATTGTTTTTACAAATGATAAACTTTTTCGTTTTGGAATAATCTATTCGCCCGATTGCGTTTTCTGCGAAGAAGAAGTGGAATCCATCGAGCATTTACTCTTTTCCTGTAAGATAACCTCGGATTTTTGGAAACATGTCCTGTCCTGGCTACGAGACAATAATATTTACGTTGGAACCTTGAAGGATTCAGATTTGGTTTTTGGGAAGTTTGATATTAAAGACGATTTTATTTTGATCAATCATATTCTGTTGTTAGGCAAATTTTACCTTTACTCAAGGAAATGTCAAAATAGCATGCCTTCTCTCCGAGGTTTTATCGCTAGGACAGGTCGTGTTTATAAGATTGAGCTCCATATTGCCAGGAAAAGAGATAAACTAATTCATCATTTTAAAAAATGGGAAAAATTAATTCATACGTTTGCTAATTAGGTAAATTATAGTAACAATAGTATAGGTATTATATAGATCATATTGCTGTAGTAGCCTGTGTGACTGCGTGAGTGTGTGAGTGTGTGCATGTGCATGTGCATGTGTGTGATTTGTATTTTGTATGCTTGTTTGTATACTGTTTTGTAACATGCTGAAAATGAAAAAAAAAAAAAATCTTTAAATGAAAAAAAAATATATATATATATATATATATTTGTGGGCACTCAACCCCAGCTTTGTGAGAACGCGGCCACACATCTTTGTGGGCACCCAGCCACACCTCTAGGTGTAGACACAGCCACACCTCTTGGGTGGGCACACAGCCACACTCCATAGTAGGCACACAGCCACACCTCTTTGGTGGGCACATAGCCACACCTCTTCGGTGGGCACAATACCTTAATATAGGTGGAAACCTCAAAATGATACTATAGAAAGCGGAGAAAGGTAAAATAGGTAATAATAAAGCAAAAAAAGAACAGGAATGGTTACGACTGGGGAAGATTGTGACGGATTACGAAAGGCAAAGCTAACCAAACTATTTTGCATAAAAAAGGTGACCAAAACTAAGTTATTATTTTTTAATAATTAATAGTTTACTAAGATAGAGAAACACCAAAGAGGTAATAATAAACTGAACAGGAACAAGGATGGTTGAAGATGGTGAAGATTGAGACGGATTACGAATGACGAACTTAAAAACTTTGGTGTAAGTTTTTAATATGCGCCATCGGTAACGTAACTTGCTTTCTTTCTCATCCAGGGAATGTCATATTGATAACCACGTGACAGAAAGAACAGATCTACCAGATCATCTGATAGTTGGATCGCAAGGGACGGATATTTTTAATCAAGAACTTCCAAGGGTAAATATATGGATCGTCTTCTTAAAACTCTTTATTGTGCGTTGGAGCTTTTAAAAAGAACTTGAACTAACTGATTTACCGACCGAACAATACTGAAGTCCTGGCCAAACGGAGACGAACTTGCGTCTACTTGCGACTTCCTTTGGCCAGGACTTGCGTTGACTTGCGCGAAGTTTTCACCGTTTGGCCACCCAACGCAAGTTGTGTTGTTTACCTCTATTACTGATTTGCAGCGAGCGCATGAACATTCAAATGGCTTTTTTTTAGCAGCCTACGTGCACTTACGAGTAAACTTGCGTGTCTGTTTGCCACCCAACGCAAGTTTGTACGAAAATTCATAAAATTATCTTAAAACTTGCGTCTCCGTTTGGCGATGGCTTTAAACTTTCTATAGACTTGGTTTAGACGGGACTCTAACCACGACGAGGTGAAGGCTAATCCACCGTACGGAAAAATATGGTGGCTGTACATTTTACCACAATAGTATACCTTGCGAACCTAACACAGCCAACAGGCACATAGAAAGCCATATTTTTTGCGAAATTCGTCCCTGTACTAACAACATTGTGCATGCTAGGATTGAAGTTTTTAGAACTTTTCTGTGCGTTTTTACGAGCGTTTTTAGGGTTTTAGTGCGCTAAGAATTATGGGTAAATGTACCAGTCGCCATCTTTTTCCGTACGGTGGATTGTATTATAACGTGGATGACTCGCAGTTCGACTAGACGTGTTGTAACCGTTGTTTAAACTTCGTATAGTATGGCTGTGTGTTATGTCTTTTCCTCTTAACTCTCATTTAATTCTCCCGAACATACCAAGATATATCCTTCCACATTGTAATTTTAGACTGCAAAACAGTCCAAACAGTCCATATTTTAGCACGATTTCGTTGGGTGTCGTGAAACGCGGCGCCCGAAAAGGATCTGGAACGAGCTTATCGGCGCTCAGTAGCGTGTCACGCACGTATTCCCGCATCGCGCATCTAAAACAGAGAAAAGAGAGACTGTTTTGCAGTCTTATTATAATTCGAAACATATATGGTAGTTATGCCTCGTTTATTTACTGGTTCGGTGTATATTATAACAGTTATTCACCTCCTCTTCAGTGAATAATCGCCGGTATTGCACTGCTGGCCTAGATACCAAATTTACAACTTTTTGTCAGTAATTAATTTGGACAAACAATATCGATTGCTAATTTATTAATTAACTTAGTTCTGATTCTATACTTGTAGGTTTATCCAGTTACAGCGTTTCATGATTAAGATGTGAATAGCGGTTCGCAGCGACTTGTTGAGGCTCATTCACGAAACTGGCCAGCAAAACGAATCCTTATGCAGGTTAGAAATACTGTTGAATAAAATCGCAGCAGATCTTCAAGAAATCCATACCGTTCTTTACAAACAATTCCACGAGCTACAAAGCAGTGGTGCCGGTTCATAACGGCAAATATATATTTAGTAATTTTAATCGAATTTTAAAGAGTTTCTAAATAGGCTTCGTTCATTGGAGCACTAATTAATACTGAAGTTCAGAAGTTTTTCGAATTTTGCGGTAACATACTTGTACATGTATACTTCGTAAAATAATTTTCTTTTTCTTTTGATTTCAGAGTCGCTAAGTCTGTAAATAGAACCTCTGGAATATTTATAGGCTTAGGTTAATTGTACACCATTCTCGACGTATAGCGGCGAAGATCCAAAATTTGATGGATGTGAAAACAAAAAGCGGCTGTTTTTCTTTTTCTTTTTAAAATAAATCCAGCAAAATTATATGCATGATACGTCACTTTCATTAGCGACATAAGGGACTTTGCAATAATTATCAGTCAGAAATTATGTACGACCCCCCCCCCCCCCCCCCCCCCCCCCTTCCCCTCACAGTATACACACACCTTTATACAAGTACGCTACATTTTCTCTACACGCACCTGTGGATTAAAATCTTATAACAGAAAGAAGAGCTCCTACTGCATGTTTAATTGTTGGACATCCGCGTCTGGAAGAAACATCACCTCCGTAGCAATGTTCAACAGAACCATAGTAGAAGGAAAATAGCATGTGTCAGGTCCGGTGAAGGCCCGAAGCGCCGGAATATTTTTCGGTTCCCATCTTATAAATAGGTATGGATTCACCATGTAATATGTACTTGAAATAAAATGTTAAACCCCCCCTCTCTTGAGTGACTTATTTTACCTTGAGCCCCCCCCCCCCCCCTATCCTTGCTTTTATTTTACTTTATGCTCCCCCCCCCCCCCCCCCCCCTCTGGTCTCTGGTTTTCCAACCCCCCCTCCTGGTAATTATTGCACAGTCCCTAAGCATTAAACACAAGCAGCATACGCAGTAACATGTTGATATTTTAATACTGCTATTTTGTTTGATTATTTCAGCGTCAGACCTTACGAGCTGTACCAGTATCTGAAGTGAAATATGAATGGAAGGACACATCTACTCGCTTCTGGGTGTTCGGGCTTGATCACAAGGTGTATGCCCCAGACTACCCCAACAGTGCTGTTGTGGCTGCAATATACTTTAGATCAACAAAAGAAGCGAAACAACTAATATTTGCAACAAGCAAATTGTAATGTAACCTTGTTGTGAAAGGTCCTAGGCCATGCAATATATACTATTCAAACTGGTCTTATTAGGTCACGCAATATATACTATACAGATTGGTCTTATTAGGTCACGCTATTTTAGGTACATAACATATATTTCAAGTTGTTCTATGCCAACTGGTCTTATTTACAGTGAAGATGACGCTACCGTTGCCAGTCGACAAAGTTTTTGATTAATTTTTGACATAGATCTTTTTGACAACTTTTTGACGACTTTCGGATGGGTTCCGTTTGACTTGACAAATCAAAATCCAAGGAGTGTTGGAGGCGGAGTCGTGAAATTTGAATGGTTTTAGTTTCTAGTCTAGTTCAAATGTGGCGCCACAAAACGGAACCCATCAAAGTTGTCAAAAATATGTCAAAAATTAATCAAAAACTTTGTCGAGTGGCAACGGTAGCGTCATCTTCACTGTAATAGCGTGACGCTATTTTAGGTCATTCTGTTACGTACAAACTGTGTCGAAATTGTGTTAGGTCACGTTATTTGTGGTGATTGTGTTACATACAAACAGTTCTAAAATTGTATGAGAACGCGGCCAAACTCACGGAGATTTCATCAGTGAACTGATGAATGTTTCATCTGACGTTCGTAGTCGACTGAGGGGATTATTCATGAGAAACCGTCAAGAACAGCGAAATCCAGTCTCCTTGAAGGAGATATAGTAATATTTACTTGACGTGTAGATATAGATTATGTTGATGATCAGTTGAAAGAATTACTCAGGGCTGCAAATAACAGTCGGTCATCGGACAATGACCGACCAAAATTTGCCAATGTCCGATGAAATCCCACCTCTGGTCGGACATAATCCGTACAATTTTTTTGTTGCCTTCCAACGCAAATGCTAACGCATTATAACGGATTTTGTTCTAAACGCAAACTATAGTTTACTCTGCAATGACAACGCGTTAGATTAGCAGGTTCACTTATCAAGCAGTACTGTATGATGGCCGACCTCATTTTTGTTTTGTCCGACCAAAATGGTAACTCAGTCGGACACATGTCCTTTCAAGAAAACAAAATTATTTGCAGCCACGATTACTGGTTTAGTTTACTTCAGAGTGGTTTTCAATTGAATGTCGAAGGTAAATCCGGGAATTGCTTTGATTTTGCTTTACTACGCTCTGTGATTGGTTTAAAAAAACTCGCGCCACCTACTCAACCAATCAGATGCAAAACCAAAACCAATCACGACTTGGCCAGACGCGTTTTCCCGCGCTGGGCGCCGGTTACGTGTATTTGCGTCGAGTTCTCATCGGTTCATAATATTGTTTACGTTGGTTGTGATTGGTCATTGTAATTGGTTTTGGTTCTGGTTTTGGTTTTACGACACTCAACTGAAAACCTCTCTAATTGAGTAGTAAAAATGTTTTTGTAATCTTATCACTGCACGGGCATGTATATAGCCTACATCATATTTTAGATAGCAATTTTGTTTCTCGTGCACACCAAATAAAACAAGTTGAAAACCTGTTTAGTAAACATGGTTCAAAATTAGTTTGTCCAGAAATACGGGTGTGTGTGTGTAAGGGGGGGGGGGGGGGGGGGGGACTCAGTAAACGTTAGGAACTGGATCAAACGTTTGTGCTTTGTTAATTAAGTGTTAGTTCCAAAAGTGTGACCACTTTTAATTAATTCACATTATTTCGTGCGTACATACTATCCAATCAGAAGCTGAGGGTAGCAATCTTCGGCTTCTCATTGGACAGTCTGTGTGCACGAAAAGAATGTGAATTAAGTTAAAGTAGTCCTCCACGTTTATGAAATTAAAATGTAACGTTATAAACTATATTGCCTCTGATTATTTTTTTTGGCTAGTCATTCGAACTCCGCGCTCGCTCGCTAAAAATTATTCCTGGTAGCAGTAATCATGCAATCTATCTGAGCCACGTGGAATTACCGTACCGCACTTTTGGCGGGAAATTGACTAGCCAATAAGAAGGTAGAAGACAGGCCACGCAACTATATATGACGTTAGGAATTAAAGGGGTAATTAATGCTTTCCGTTTAGACTGCGAGCAGTCCCTCTTTCTTTCCGATAGCGAGCGGAAGTGAGGCACCACTTCTTTCGCTCGTTCGTGCCTCACTTCCGAATGCTTAAAACGCCACATAAGTTTCATTTTTATAGCACGAATACTTTTCGAGATACAGATTGTTTTACCCAAATTTGGTGTTTTGTTTAGCTTACTTTTCAGTTTTCATGAAATGTTTGCTTTTTACGATGAAATCCTGCCAAAATCTTTATCGTTTTAGCTTATTTAAATAAATAAAAAATCCCAGTCAGAATAGGGTTAAAAGCAAGGAAGTAATATATCAATCACGAGAGAAGATGTTTAGATGTGTTTAGAAATCAGATGAAACACTGTATCAAGTTTTGGATACATCTTCTCGATCCAAGAAAAGCAACTAAGGCCCAGTTCAGACGCCGTACTTCACATGAGCCGAATCGAATTCGATGAATTAAGTTCATGTGAGGTACGGCGTCTGAATCAATTCGGAACGGCTGAATCAATTCGGATCGGCTCAGCCGTTCTTCCCGCCTGGCTCAGCCGAGAATAACGGCTGTGGACCGGCTTTGATTCAGACGCCGAACTTCACATGAGCCAAAACAAATGCATGAATTATTATAATGTATTTTTCAATATAGCAGCAATTTTCCCCTATTAATTTAAGTTCGGCTGAATTAAGCTCGGCGTCTGAATCAATTCAGTCGATCTAAATTAATTTGGGTCGGCCTAAATTCGAATTTGATTCGGCTCATGTGAAGTACGGCGTCTGAACTGGGCCTAAGGAGTAAATGGAGAAATGAAATCGTAAAAATATATTCTAAAACCAGGTATGGAGATAAAATCGTTTAGTCAATAGAGCGGTTTTCAAATGAGTATCGTGAAACAAAAACCAAAGCAATTACAATAGCCAATCACAACGAACGTAAACAACACAATGAACCAATGAGAACCGACTGGAAGGAAATACACGTAACCGGCGTCAAGCGCGGGAAAACGCGTGCAACCAAGTGCCGATTCATCATTGGTTATGGTTGATTCGTTGAGAAGGTGGCGCGAGCTTTTCAAACCAATCACAGAGCGTTGTAGAGCAAACCCAAAGCAATTCAGCGATTAATTTCGACACTCAATTGAAAACCGCTCTATAACGTACGTTCGCCACTTATTAACCGGGCGTGGGCCTGGGGCCCAGCCCGGTTAATAAAATAGCTTCTGTTTTTTTTTTTTGTCGTCGATCTCTTATACCTCTACTCCGCCAAAGTGCTAGGAGGAGAGCTAGGGGTGAGTATGAATATATATGAATGTATTCGCCTTGTGAAAGATTTTCTCGGGGAAGAACGAAGCCCGGACTCGAGAGAGCGGCGGAAATCGAGCCTAAGGAACCATACCGAATAAAACACCAATGTGAAAGTTGGACTGGTCCAAATAGATATTAATTTAGGACCGCGTAAACACATCGAAGCGGCGTACAGATTTCGCAACGTCGGTGAGTTTGACTCGTTAAAATATTAAATCATTGTACTCACTACTAGGTGGACACACTAGGAGCGCCATTAGATCAATTTTTTTTTACCAAGGCTACGTTACATTTCGCCAGGGTCATAATATTGTCCTGTTTGTTTTGTGTGAAATACATTCTTTTCCGTAAAGGAAAACAGAAACTTGCCCAGACTCGCAGATTTATGTAAACAGAAACTTGCTGAGACGTGCAGATTTATATTTGGACGATTACGTCATAGGGTCACGTCGAATCGTGACTTGAAGAGATTGTCTGTGAGGTGCGTACGTACATCACATACACTGGAAGCGCCATTAGATCAATTTTTGAGCTATTTTTTTCAAAAAAAAAAAACTTCTTAGCTGTCGTATTGGACGATGTAGCGAGGTAGGTATGTATGTTTGTCCCCACCAATCAAAATCGGACTACCATCAACAACACTTAGTTCAACAACCAATGAAATTGCCGTTTGTAAAGCTGCATCAGAAGAAGAGCAATTTTCGGACTGCCATCTTTGTTTGTGTGTAAAGGCCGGCATATAACTAAGACATCGATCCCTTCGAGAAGATGAAGGCAACCTAAGCTAAGCTAGTGATAAGCACCAGAAAAGGAAAACCTGATGAGACCAATACTGAACTTGACATCTGAAAGTATGAATGGCGTCGATTCAGCATGCAGTAAGAACTTCGATCAACCACGAAGGAACAAACATAAAGAAGAAGAAATAGGGGTGTTACGAAAACTACGACCCTCGAAAACTAAGACCTAGTATCCTTTGTATTGTTACTGTTATGTTCATTCATGAGATTTTACCAGAAGTCTCTTTTATTTTCCCCGGTACGTTGAGAATTCCGCGCTAAAGTAACTACTTTGAATATTCGAGGATTCGGTGACGAATCATGCCAAACAGAATTTGATTTTTGCTAAACACGCGCTATTTCGATGTTTTGCTGTTGAGTGCATAAATTTTCACGGGAAGTGGTAAATTCGTGAGCAGATATTTTGAAGAGAAAAGTTGAAATATGCTTACGCAAGTTCTCTTGTCTTGTTAATAGTTGACTTTCGGTCAATCTTCTTGGGCTGATTTTATTCACAGAACTTGTTACGTTTTATCCGAATGTTTACCATATTAATTTCGATAAAACAGAAACGTATGTAATGTGACACTTTTGGTGGTATGTAGGCGTGTGTAACCTGATACTTTTGTTTTTCATGCAAAGGATGTAACCTGATACTTTTGTTTTTCGTACAAACGCTTGTGATAATTGAATTAGTTCTTGTTTCTCAGTTGGATAAATATCTGCGTGTTGAATAAAATAAAATCTTTTCTCTTCAATTTTATCACAAGGATTTTCAATATATGGCATTTATTTCCAGTTTTGTGCAAATTTGCTGCAGTAGAAATATGGATATCGAAAACAAAATATAATTTGATACACTTGTTTTCAAATGTAAATTTAATTTAATTACATGTAAAGAGCCGAAATTTTAATAAAAACGTGATGTTTTTCTTTGGAATGAAATCAAAAAATTGTTTTCCTTCAAGGTACTGTGAGGATTTGCAGTTCTTGGTGTTCTGCTATGTGAATTGTCATTAAATTTTAGCATTTTATATTTGATTAATAAATGCATTACAACATGTCATGAGTCAAAAGGTCATCAATCAAATTTACATGAATGTTTTAAGCAGACCTTCACTAAGGCTTTTAATTATACGATGATAAGGAGTACAATTTAATATTTAAAACAACACACTGTACTGGCACAAATATTTCTTGATGAACCACAACACAAATGGTTTATGTTTTAATACCTAAATAAAATACTTTTGTTGACCCTTGTCATGTGTAACGCAGGTTTGTTCAATTGTCACGCATTCGTTTCCAACTGTTTCTTTGCCTGGTAGTTAAAGGAAGATGTAAACACAACTGCCCCTCACAGAACCGTTTTTATTTTATAGCAGTCAACTATTGGACTGGAGGTGGAGATTTGCACTCCCAGGGTGGGGTAGGCTCAGTCTCCAGCTGTGGGTGTTTCGGTGTGCCTGCGATCCTCTCCACCTGGATCGCGGACTGGGTGAGCATGCGTAGCTGACTGCTCTGACATTCAACCCTTCGAGTCTGAGTTTGACCACTCGGTAACAAATGTAACTTTTCAAAATGTTTGGAAAATATTCTTTATCTCAAAACACCAATGCAGTCCAATCTCTTTTTTATTTCTTTCACGTTACGCTTTTAACATCCAAGAATTGCATTATTTTCTAATCGACGACACCAAACATTATTTTCCTTTTTAACTACAATTCGCAATTTTAAAACTTAAACCACCCAAGTAAAATTAATAAAATATAAAAAACGTTTGAATATTCTCTGACTGGAAACATTCGATCGTCCATTGAATATAATCAACTTGACGCAGCACAAAACTGTTTGCCAGGAAAACAAGCCACATCGCTTGATTTTTGATAACTCAAAATACACTATACTAAAGCCAATCTGCCAACTCAAAACAACCAACATGATCTACAGTTTCCAATCCAATCTTTTCATGCTCCATAACACCATTCTTTACCACTCCAAAAAATAGCTCTTGCACGCATTGCGTGCCTATGTTTTTATCAAGGCTACGTTAGATTTCGCCAGGGTCATCCTTTGCCTAAATGATATTTTATGAATATTGTCCTGTTAAATAATTGTCATTTTGTGTGAAATACATATCTTTTCCGTATATTTTCTGAGAAAAACAGAAACTTGCTGAGAAATGCAGATTTATAAATAAGGACGATTACGTCATGGGGTCACATGAGTCAACGTCTGTGATAAACCAGGGTCGCCGTTAGGTCAAATTTCATATCAAGCTATTACTTTTGATTTGAACATGAATACTCTGCTGTTTATTTAGTGTGAAATACATTACGTTTTCGTGTTGGTGCAGCAATTCACTTCCTTGTATGCAGAAGATTTATAAATAACAACCATTACGTTACAATATCACATTTTGACTCACGCAATTTGTCGAACTGTGACTAGAATAGCTGCGAATGATGATGGTGCAACGCGGAACGTCTGCGATTGATGGTTCAACACCGATTCGTACCTATGTTGTCGTGTTTTTTCCTCTTATTCAACTTTGGCTTTATATTGAGGAATGATCTTCAAAGACTGCTCAGAGGCAAGAAAATTGACAGTAGGCACTATACGCAAACATCAGACTTCAGCGTGACTGCCGTGACTAATCTGATAGATTTCAAGCAAGAAGCAGGTAAAACGGCTTTGCTTGCTTGATAAAAAAAGCCCCGGTTATATTTTCTTCGAAAATTCTTGTTTGAAAAACTGCTCTATTGCCTTCATGTTATCAGATCATTACCCCGGGCGGCTCTGTGTGCTATAAGATTCCCAAGTAACATTTACATAACTGAGATTATCCCGTGAGAATTTGAACCATTAAAAGTCCGAGAAATTTTGCTTCAGAAGACAGAACAAAACTGTCTGATCGTAGTCTTCACTGCTTGTCTCACATCTCTCATCTTCCAGAAGTAAAGAACTGGATTCAGTGTTGAGTTGAACAAAAGGAGAGATAATGCTATATCCCAAGCGAGGTCGATAGGTGGAGTACGTGATCCAGTGATGGTAAACAGAGCTGTTACAATACCATATGGAATATAACAAGCCATTAGCGTCACTTGTACACACAATGCATTGGAAACTGTCTTTTTGTATCGTGCTATGTTCAGTGCATTCCCTCTCCCGCTCAATTGATTCGGTTGTGCTTGTGAAACATGGTCTTGTACTTGAGCTTGGTGATGTCGAAGCTTGAGATAGATTTTCGTGTAACAGACGGTTGAGGTTGTTAAACACAATAACAACCCTACGCAGACCACAGCTAGAGTAAGACGAGAGTCATAAAATGCTAACATTACACTGGCCGTGCTGGAAAGCCAAAAAATAACAATAAAGATCCGTACTCGCAATAATGTTACCACTTGTCGGTACCTTAGCCTTAACAACAGGGCGAGAAGTCTGTCCACACTTATTGAAGTCATCGTTAGCATAGATACTATTCCCAACATTTTGCCTATGGTCTCGACGAGTTTTTCCAAATAGTAACAACGTTTTGAGTGTTGTGGAGACATTAAGAGGCTGTCCGCGTAATAACGGATAAGGCAAATTTCGGCATTTCCCCGATTTGTTTAATATTTTCAGGCGGTGAAAGTTAACCATTATATCCCATCAACAAATATCACATTTATTTGGATCAATTCCTTCTTTTTCATTTTTTGCGAGGCCATTTTCAACATAGCCTCAAAATTATGCAAATTAGCTTTGAGGACTCTACAATTTAGCTATAAATGTCGGGCGCTACCAAAGCCCAATTTATTATCCAAACCAACTGAATATTTTATATATTCAAATTTCATCTTTCTTCAACAGTTTAAATGTTTAATAATTGTATTTTGTAAAATGTTGACTGAGTTATGAATTTTCTAAGATACCTTCTCTCGAACTCCGGAATTTGCGAAACGTGACATACCTATAGTTGAAAATTATTTTCTCTTATGTGGGACCTGACCTAGAGTCAAATCTGTTATAACTCAAAAGTACTAACACCAATCTAATAAATTATAGAATAAAATTTGTGGGTACTTAAAACTGCGCGCCGTACAGAGCTCTGCGAATTTCCCAATTATTCGCCATTTTGATCGAAACCAAAGATAAGGCGGTCCGAACAATAGACCAATTTCTCAGCCGAAAACGCTTAGAGATACAATAATAACCGCTAAACGGCAGACATATGCCTTGCAAATAAATATTATTCGTCGTTTTTAGCTGTTGTTTCGGGAAAAATCTGGGTATTTTCAAAAGTAAACAGTGATAAATATTTCCTTTCAATTGATATATGCAAATTAGCTGCATATTAAATTTCGTGTTGCGATGGGATTTCTTTATCTATTCCACAAAACATTTTCCTTGAGAGACTCTTGAGAATATTCTCCAAGAGAAATAATTGATTTTTATGTGGAATAAAATTGTTTTCAGCCTCTATGTGAAAGCGTTTTGTTCAGATTGTGAGCTATTTTGATTTCCCGCAGTGTTTTGGCTAGCCGGACACAGTTGTTCATTTCATATTCATGAATTAAATTCTTGTACGAATGACTTCAGTTGATCAGTTAGGTCTTTTTCCGGTCTCTTTCAAGACAAATAATTGTTTCTTACCTGGGGAATAATTTCTTTTAGCCATTATGTGAAAGCTTTCCTTTAGATTATGAGCCATTTCTATTTATAACGCAGTGTTTGTTTTGCATGATTCACTTGTTCATTTCATACCATTTTACAGCTGATTCTGGTTCAATTAAAGCATTCACATTCTTGTATGAATGACATCAGTTGTTCAATCAGGTCTTTTTTCTTATCTCTTGATTTAAATTGCACTTCAAAATGGCGCAAGATTTGTTTCAGCATTGCTACATTAAATTGGTTCAGCTCGTTTTTCCCTCGCACACTCGCACAGGTTGAAGGCATCGTATGACAGAGGGTGTTGCGGCCTCAGTTCATTAGCGAGCTCTTCCATGAGCCGTTGTCTGTCAACTTCTTCTTTTTCCAGTGACAGTTCTTTAGGATTAAGTTCGATTTCTTCGGATCCTTGTTGTCTTCTTCTGGTTGCTGCGAGGCGGGAAAAGAAACCCTGCACTTGGCTCTTGGTCAGCCATTCTTCTCTATCAAACAACCGATTGTTCTGCTCGTCTCTTGCCTTCCGCATATCGTTTGACACCTGTTGAGGGTCAGCTTTAAGCCCAGTCTGCTCACCAAGGTCAAACCTTGCTGTTAGGTATCTCTTAACCTTGTCGGGGAACCTAGAGGATCCTGTCCGTGGCTTGGGTAGGGCCCAGCCCATACTGACAGCTTGGTCTGGCGGCGTTGAGTCGCTTACACTCTGCTGGATGCTAGGTGCGCACGGCGCATCTTCAGTTATGTTGACTGATGTAGTAAACCTGTCCACCCAATCCCTACGAAGCTTATCATAGAGTGTTTCCGTTTGCCTCTCCTCCATCCCACAATGATCCCCGATGTCCAAATGTGACTCGAGCTCCGAAAAAGTTTGGAAAACCATCACGCATCCGGGCTCCGAGCACTCAAACATATCAATCTCCGAATCGGTCGAGTTGGCGTCGTCATCTGAGCTCTCTGTCACAGTGTCTTTGCATTTATATACGCGCGTATCTCTAAAAGGGAAAAAATATTCACTAACAGCGAGGCCGGTGCTCCCTTGGTCCTTTGAGACTAGCTGGTCGAAAGGAATCTCCTTGCCACGCCCTACCATGTACGACCTCCAGACACGAATGCCTTTCTCCTCAAACTGGATGTTGTGTAACTTGCTGAAGCCATCTATCTTGTTCACGTCTAAGGTTTTCTTTGTCTCGTGAACTGCGCAGACGCACGCAGATGTACCTTTGACTGGTCTTTCTGAAAGCGTCGTTCTCATGTCTCCTGCTGTTAGAATGTCATACCCTTCATTGCAGTAACGTCGGATGCATGTTTTCATCGGGCATAAGATTCGATCACATACATCCTTGCCATACTGTGGCTCTGAATAGTCGTAGCGACAAACGGCTATTCCAACTCGCTGACCAAGATCTTTTGCTGCAGCAATCAGAGAGTTATTATGATAGCAGCCTGCTTCATCCGACCGCAGGTAAACCTGGGTGATGTGCGGCTTCTGGGTCTTGATTACTCCCAGGGTGCTCTCGATGATTGAACAGACGGCGAACCAATCCTGCTGACAAGTGTCGAACAGATGGGCATACGACTGCAGTTCTAGGCTGCCTCCTTTGTCTGGATCGCTTGAGATGACCGTCGAGATGTGCCAACTCAATCCTCTCTTCCCGTACCAATCGGACTGCTTCTCACGATATCTGAGTTGCAAGAACTTCATTGCCCAGTCCATTACAACAAGTGCGGAGTTCGGATTGTTAGCTATTATCTTCAGCTGATCTTGCTTTGCTGCTTCCTGGTTGACGGACCGGACGATATGAGCCTTCCACTGCAAGATGTCTGAGCGTGCCTGCTTGAAGTCATAGAGTAGATCGTCTTGTTGCTCGTTGCTAGCTGTAAGGGTTCCAAGATGAGCCTCGAATTTGGCCTTCTACTTCATCAAGGACATTTCGCAGATTCTGACAATCATCACAAGTTTCTGAGTGGTGGTGGGAACAGCTCTCCTGAAAATCGGGATCTTGTTCGTCACTAAGGGCGAATTTGCGGCAGTGGTCGGGGCATGCGGCCTCCTCTGGCTTACAGTGAACGCGATAACCAGTCTTCAAATAGCGTTTTGCACCCTTCAGCTTTCCTTTGACTTCAGCGCACCATTGTCTATCCAATCCTCCTTTCTCGAGATCTTCTACTATCATTTCAACTGTGTGGAAACCAGCAGAACCATCGGCAGCAGTGTTGTCAAGACCTTGCAATGACTTTCTCTGAGAGGCTTCTCTGACTTCTAGAATCTTGAACAGCGTGGAGCGACTAAGAGGTTCACACTTCTCCTCCTGACAGAATTGCATGTACTGGCTGATCATCGTCGACCGTGTCACTGTACGTACGACGTTCGGCATCTCAATGGTTTCGCCACTGTCTAGCTTCAACAATTTAGTTCCGTAAGACACGTCTTGGTAAAAATATGGGCGATTGGTGAAGTCGATGAAATGGTCCACTTTGTTCATGTCAATGCGCACACGATGCCGTTTCTTCTGCTCAGGAACACTACCCGGACCCAGGGTTCTTGCGTGACGTCGTGCTCTGTGTATTTGACGAGTAGATAACTTCCCATATGGCGAGTGGAGTTTCTTTAGAGTGATGACAGAGTACTTATACGCGTACAGACTGAGAATTTGCGTCTTGGTGTTCCTGTTCTTGGCATTCTTATATGCGTTCATGAGAGCTTTCACCACGTCATCGGCTATGGTTTCGTCTTCCCCTTCTCGATCAGAAGACGTCATGGCCTGGAAGAGCAGTTTCCCGTCGTTTGGGGCTATCACATCGCACACGAGCAAACAGTCTTCGGTTGCTTTTTGGATGGAATACTGCCGTTGTGCTGCACTGCTATTCTCCCAGGAGTCCAGCTGTGAAGTCAGGGGTTGTCTCTCACTGGGTATCTTGCTTGCGATCTCATCCATCGATGTGTTGTATCCACTCAGAATCTCTGTGTTATCGGTACTATGTAGGGGAGTTTCTTGAGCAATTCCTGGAGTCCAACATGGGCTTGAGATAGGCCGCGAATCAGGCGTCAGTAGCTGCCGGAATGGAGTTGTCTGCATCTGAGCTACATTGTGCTCTTATAGCGGTCTTTGCATCGGATTTAGCGGCTCTAAAAGATAAAACAAACTTAATGAGAGAGCTCGCAGTATAAATGAACCTGGTTCATATTTCATGCAATTCCACGCTGTAACAAAACAAGAGCCCGTGTCATTTGGGACCTCCCCACGCCCGTTGGGGGCTAGAGCAGGGATTTAAGAATTCCTCAAACATTAATGGTACATGACAAAGGGAGAAGCACGATGAAGAAAAATCGTGTGCAACAAACCTTTGGAAATCCTTGGGAGGGGCTGCTGCTGCGCATGCTTGTTCTTCCATTCCTTTGTCAGAGCTTTGCCATCCTAAAGCTAAAAGTCGCTCAGAATGTTTCTTGCGGCAAGAGGTGCAGATGGCTATGTATATAAAAACAGTAAAATCATCAATATAGGCTCTCAATATATAATATTAGCCAAAATACTTTTTCTTACCCGAAATATTTCCATAATAAACACAAATTATTTTCGTATTCTGGGTATTGAACTGCAACTACAATCCTGTCAAAAGTATTTGGGACAAAGTTAGCGATATTTTTCTTTGCGTAATATCTGCACCTTTACCGGATTGTCGTGTTTTATTTTTGTTGTTTGCCCCCCCCCCCCCCCCCCCCCCCCCCAACCCCTTCTTCGCTTGCGGGTTCGCGAGGCTCGTGCGTGCATTATCGGCGCTCGCCACTCGATTCTCGCGTCACGCATCTATATCTCTAGAGAAAAAAGTGAGACTGTTTTTGCAATCTATACTGGGAGAATATCGATCGGTCCTAGGTCCTGACAGTAACGATCGAGCGCAGCGAGGTCCATACCGAGGGAGTACGCCCCCGAGCAAGCTTGGTTAATAAAAGATATATTACACAATTTGTGCTTACAAAATAGCTGTGGAAATTAAACCATAACAATGCACAAAACTTTACCCGGTCCGATACTTAGAAAATATCGGACCGGCAATAAAGCATTCTGATTGGCTGAATTTACTTATTGCTCCTCTCTACTGTCTTATTCGTGTTATAAAACTAATGATCGTAAAAAACAGATATATAGCGAAACAAACTTTTCAGTGGCGACTGGTATGACATAAAATTATTGATGACTGATATTAATTTTTTTGTATATACATGTAAAGGAAACTAGATAGGTAAGATAACATCAGCAAAAAATCAGTAAATTGTAATTTGGCAATCCCCGAGTGATAACTGAAGTTTAGATACGCGTCAAATAGCATGTCAGAATTGTGAGAAGGAAATGGTGGAAATGTTTCAACTAGAAAATAAAACTTATATGAAACAATACATTGACAATGGCGAAAAAAATCACTGGAACCACAAGGATAATGGTACTTACGTGAACCAACAGCAGCATTTTCGCTAAACAAAATCCTTATTTCGTCGGCCATTTGGAAGTTTATGATGTGTTTTCCTGCCACACTTGTACTCTTCCCAGTATGGCCAGGGTATTGGCAGGACTTCGGGGCTCGCCAGAATCTTCCAAGTAAATGTCTGTGCCTCGGGCAGATGGTCATGCTCGCAAGCTGGGTCGCCGACAAACCGCGAATACCCGCTCTGGCCAAGATTAGCTCGGCTTCGGTAACATCACCGAATTTCGATAAATGGCAGCTCGTCAAATGCGCCGAAATATCCGAGTTGCACTCAGAGAGCGAAACAGGATTCTCCTCGTCCCTACTAGAGCCACACGGAGTCTGTAATATTTCGTGCAGAGAACAACTGTAGGGAATATCAGACATTTTGCACAATATATACGGACGTTCTCGCGATAGACTGAGAGGGTTCTGACAAAATATACAATCTGACGCACATTTCTAATTTAATTTAATTTAAAAGAGTGAAATTGCAAAACAAACACTGCGTTGCCGCATCGTGGGAAATGAAAATAGCTCACAAAGTTTTCAAAAAACTTTCACATAATGGCTGAAACAATTTTTTTCCCCAGGTAAGAAACAATTCTGTTGTGGCAGCGACTGGAAAAAGACCTGACTGAACAACTGATGTCATTCGTATAAGAATTTGAACACTTTAATTGAATTATAATGTTTTGAAATGATGTGTCGTGGAAAACAAACACTGTTAGCACGTCGTGGGAAATCAAAATAGCCCACAAACTTAAAGAAAAGCTTTCACAAGTATAGGGGTTGAAATAAATCTTTCCGCAACTAAGAAACAATTCTTTGTCTTGTAAAAGTTCTTGCGGAAAATGTTTTGTGGAATAGATAAAGAAATCCCATCGCAACACGAAATTTAATATGCAGCTAATTTGCATATATCAATAGAAAGGAAATATTTATCACTGTTTACTTTTGAAAATACCCAGATTTTTCCCGAAACAACAGCTAAAACGACGAATAATATTTATTTGCAAGGCATAGGTCTGCCGTTTAGCGGTTATTATTGTATCTCCAAGCGTTTTCGGCTGAGAAATTGGTCTATTGATCGGACCGCCTTATCTTTGGTTTCGATCAAAATGGCGAATAATTGGGAAATTCGCAGAGCTCTGTACGGCGCGCAGTTTTAAGTGCCCACAAATTTTATTCTATAATTTATTAGATTGGTGTTAGTACTTTTGAGTTATAACAGATTTGACTCTAGGTCAGGTCCCACATAAGAGAAAATAATTTTCAACTATAGGTATGTCACGTTTCGCAAATTCCGGAGTTCGAGAGAAGGTATCTTAGAAAATTCATAACTCAGTCAACATTTTACAAAATACAATTATTAAACATTTAAACTGTTGAAGAAAGATGAAATTTGAATATATAAAATATTCAGCCTGTTTGGATATTAAATTGGGCTTTGGTAGCGCCCGACATTTATAGCTAAATTGTAGAGTCCTCAAAGCTAATTTGCATAATTTTGAGGTCATGTTGAAAATGGCCTCGCAAAAAATGAAAAAAGAAGGAATTGATCCAAATAAATGTAATATTTGTTGATGGGATATAATGGTTAACTTTCACTGAAAATATTAAACAAATCGGTGAAATGCCGAAATTTGCCTTATCCGTTCTTATGCGGACAGCCTCTAAGTTCTAAGATGAGGGCATTCTCGTCCCTACTGCCCTTTCGCATCTCTTAGCCGGCGGGGCCTAGGCACGAGAAACGAAGGGCTCTGGAGACAAAGGATTTCCTGTCCCAGATTGTAGGACTTTCGGTCTTCATGTATGCAGTCGTGATGTTTCTGTATGCTATGGGAGAGTGTAATGGCGGCGATAGAGGTAGGATTCGAGGAATCGATTCTTTGTCTCAGGCTTTAAGTGATCTCAATTTGGAGAATGTTTCCCTCCGCGCCGAACAGAAAGAGGCCATAAGGAACATTGTCGTTTTAAAGAAAGACACCCTTAT
The DNA here is from genome assembly GCA_029204205.1 of Desmophyllum pertusum. Classification (NCBI taxonomy): domain Eukaryota; kingdom Metazoa; phylum Cnidaria; class Anthozoa; order Scleractinia; family Caryophylliidae; genus Desmophyllum; species Desmophyllum pertusum. Next base: position 8,089,785 of record MU825396.1, read on the forward strand.
AATTTACCTACGGGTTTTGGCAAGTCGTTGATTTTTCAGTTTATATTTGCCCTTTGTTTTTTACTCAGCATCTGATTCTTTTATTCTGGTTGTGTCGCCTTTAATGATCACAATAATAAATTGTTAGAGCTCTATATGAATAGTCTTTTGGCTTTGGTGCCATTTCAAGAACTATAACTCTATAAGTCATAAATCTAGTCATAAGTAGAATGTTGTAACCAGACAATATGCTTTGGAGCCAAGAATGTGACAAATAAAATGGTGTACCTTTTTGTGAAATTGTCAACATGACTACTTGTAGGTTAAGCTTTGTATACAAGTACTGTATGTAATCTAGCTTGAATTCTTTATTTAGTATCTCCCTTCCCCCTCTATTTGAGGGTGGAATTTTGTGAATACATCCCTTCTATAAGGTTATTGATTACATCGATGGGTGGTCAGTTTTTCTACAACCTTTTTTTTTCATTTTGGAAGACACTGCAGGATTGGTATGGTATAAGTAGAACCGTGAAATAAAAGTGATGACCATGCTGAAGGTCGCTGAATGAACCATACTTACTGTGGTTCGCATGGCACTGTTTGTTTCATCATTTTTATTTTATGGATCTATTCAGCCCATCCCAATCCTTGTGCTTTTCAAACTGTAAACTGTAAAATTGGTCTGCGACAATTTTATCTACTAGTATACTAATGCAAACGCAGCAATCTAATTGGCTGAGCTACTTACTATCAATGCATTAGCATACGACTGGCTGGAGGTGATATCTACAAAATTATGGTTTCTTCCTGTTTCTCTGAAGTTTTGGAGGAGGGTTTAGTCTTAGAGTTTATTCAATTTACTATGATTTTTATGTGGCTTCATTAACTCTCAAATCATAGAAATCTTGAGCTCACAATCTAATAATCATTGTTAAATATGTTTAATTTTACATGCATTGTATTTACAGGAAGAGTTTTTGGCCTGCATATGCCCAGCTAGGTACACTATATGCTAGGTGCCATACTTCCAAAGGTACCTGTAGTCGCACTAACTGCAACAGTTTTTAGCTAGATTTTTGTATATAGAGTTGACAGTTACAACTGTCTTTAATAGGTTGTTATGGCACAGAATTCAAGTTATATCCCTAACTCTTTCACTTTAATTGTTTTAAAATTTAAGAAATAGAAAATGGCATGCATGGTAACACAGCCAAGCACACTTAGAGGGAGTTTTGGAGAATTCAAAAGTTTATGTGAACCCAAGCTGCAGGCAAGGGTTTACATTAGTATCTTTGAATTCTACCAAACTCCCTCGGGAGTGTTTGCATCCGGGTTACATGACCCAGTAGCAGTCATTTTTATTTCTTTAATAAAATTAAGCATACAAAAATGAATGCATGAGTAACTAATTCATTCTGGTGTTTGCATAAGGTGATCCAAAATGGTTGCACATAAAAAAACGCTAGTGAGTGTGCATTATATGAACATTATTTTATATTTTTTTAAGATCAATTTGACATGTATGTAATTTTTTTTGATCTACATAATAAATTTACCTTGTTTACTATTGTTGTTTACCCTCTTTGCAGTAGGTTTAGGACTTTGGGATACATGTTCTATAGGTACATGTACTTCTGGTTGGTGGTGATGTGGAGTGATCATTTTGGGCTACGTATACAAGGCAGCAAAGTGAGACTTTTAAATATTACGTTTGAGTTTTATTATTATTGGTGGTGATGTGGGGTGATCATTTTGGGCTATGTATACAAGGCAGCAAAGTGAGACTTTTAAATATTACGTTTGAGTTTTATTATTATTATGAAACATGTTATGCGTATTGAGATATTTTTAAATTTGCATTTGAAACCCAGTATGTCTGATATGCCACTGTGCCATCTCTTTTTAAAATGGATAACTTCTTGTTTTCAGTTTTACAGTGGCAGATCTAGGGGGCAACCATCCCCCCACCCCCGATTCCCCTTGTTGAAAAATATAAGGCCTTATCTGAGCAAGAAAATTCCCATCTTCACTTCGGGCAATCCCTGTTTTGAGCCCATCTGGATCCATCACTGGCTTACCAGACATCCTTATTGATTTATAGGACAAACAATAGAAGAAATCAGATGAATTATGTATATTGTCATAATCTTGCTGTATGTAAATTGAGGGTCGTCTGCATGGAATGTCATTATTCCATGCTTACTTTCACTTTGATAGATAGATAGAAAACTTTATTTACGCGTCAAGCCTTATAGCCTGGGAAAATCCCTTACTAATTTGGGGACACTTGTTTTTCAAGGTGTAATAAAACAGTTTCAATTTGAAAGATTGCCATATCTTTCTTTGGCCATGCTACCAGTTGACCTATCTGTAATTCATTAAGGGTGTTTGTGGTATTTATAACAGCTGTGACTTGAACTGCAGCTTCAGTTGGGGCTAGTTTTTCTGCCCTCACAGAGTCCTCATCGACAATCTGACCAGCAGCAACAAGAACACACTGTGTTACTAACTCCTGACTGTTTTGCTTCAATAGCAGAACTGTGGTACCTTAAATCAAATGCAGTGAAGTCAGTGGTTTCATAATTATAGGCATGTAATACATTGCACTTTGATTAATTAGGAAACCCTTATCTCTAGTGGCTCTCCTCCAATAAGTCACTGAAGCCACCAATAAGTAGTAACACAGAGTGGCATGGTTAGATTTGGCAATGGATTTTAGGGTGGGATATCAACTAATCTAAGTATTTTTGGGGTCATGCAAATAACCTTGTTATGGTATTTTGTTCAAGGTTTTTCATTATCAAATTGAAAAAATATTTCCCTTTGCTATCAGAAATGACAATCAAGTTTTTATAACTTACTTATAATAAATTATTACCTGGCCTATACAGAGGTTGGAAACTTGTTCTGAATATATACGTTGGGCTTCTTCCATCTCCCACATATCATTCCTGTCACATCATCTACCAAAGCATCCTTGTCAAAAAAACATCCCAATGTACCCCTCAAGGAATTCAAGTTTCTCCTCTTCATATTCACATTTCTTTTTGAATGATAATGGTAATGAATCAATATTACAAGGCTGTCATAAAGTTATATTAACATATGAATACATTCGATGCATGTTTAGCTATTCCAAAAACCATAGTGAATCAAGTATTTTAATTGATGTTGTTGTTTCCTCGGTGGTCCACATGCACCGGTGATATTCCATTTCCTCTGCTCGTGCCAGGAAAACCCCAACAAACTTTGGTATTTCGAATCAATTATTTCGGAAGAAAGAAAACAAATTTCCAGCATTAGTAATCAAGCTACTTAGTTAACAATTAAAAAAGTTAAAAAATATAATAATAATAATAAGCCAACTCATAACAAATAATACTTTTGATCGCACATCTCAACAATCATTAGTTGCAGGTTTTTGAATCGCATTTAAAAACAGCTTGCAACGTGTTGCCATTAAAAATTGTCGTCTAATGTATTTATACACACCTGGTATTTTCGTAAGCCTTGCTTTGCTTCATGATTTCAGCTGGAACAGACTGTACCGCAGGGCTCTTGGATACCTGCATCTCTCCCTCTTTGCTGGCTTCAAGATTTTCTTTATCGTCTTTCAAAAGTTCTGGAAGGCGCCGTGGTACTGTCTTGTTCTTCTTGGGAGCAATAGGTCTAAACTGAGGGGGATTTTTGTCGTGATTTTGATCGCGATCAACGAAATGGTAAATCCGTACACTTTCGAGACTTTGGCTGTTCGAATACCGGCAAGTTACTCTTTTTCGCCTGCTGACACTACGACGGTGATCCTCCAACCTGTTGAGAACCACAGATTCTTTTCACACCAGACCCTCCAATCGATAATTCTTGTGCAGGAAGTGGTGCCAGTGACAAAGAATGGAATTCTAGCTAGAATGGGTGCCTTTCTGCTGAAGCACTCCAATTCCAATTAAAAACTCTAGCTCCTTGCCGCTTTTCTCTCCGAAAATATCAACAGGGTGGTTTCTGGGTAAAACCGTTTTGTTACAACACCTACAGGTTTTGAGAAAATTGAGAGAATCCTCCATTTCCGAAAATACGGCTGTTCTTGTTTTCGCGCCAGTACCTAACTCCGCAGTCACCGCGAATATTTTTACTTCCGTTCGAGATTTCTTTGTTTTCAAACAGCCAGTCAAAAAATTCGAATTAAATAGGGAAATCCTTTGTCCCCAGAGCCCTTCGTTTCTCGTGCCTAGGCCCCGCCGGCTAGTTTTAATATTTTAGTATGCAAGTTTTCTCAAGTCTAAAATAAATAGTTCGTCATATTTTTATTGAAAAGGAAATTGCTTATTTAGAAAGCTTGCCATCTTACGCAAATTGCTTAATAAAAGAAATCACTTGTTTAGAAAACTTCGACAGCTGAAACTCACTCTGAAATTAAGAAACGATGGCTATGAAATTACAATTTGATATTTTGATTCAAAAGAACTATAATTTCACGATGTTGACGAGAATTATCCGAAGTTCGACGTTTTATATTATTTTAATCCCATCACCTGAAACGTAAGATTTGTTTCTTATCTTAAATACCCAAAACTACTAAACACGATATTAATCCCCAAAATATGTCCTTACACAGGCGTATTTTTTCAGCGCGACCACGTAAAGACGAAGAGTAAATAAGAGCGCGGAAAAATTCGCCTGATCGCAGGTTAAGTTCAAATAAACGCCGGGTCTATAAGGTCGAGTTTTGAATAAACGCCCCAGGCGGTTAATCGAGGAAATATAGTAATTGTAATCCAGAAAAGAGAAAGCATTTTCACTTGGGCTTAAAAGCTAAATTTTTCATCGTGTTATTTGGCTAAAATCTCTCTCCTACATACAACCCGAGTAGAGATTGAAGAGAGGGCAATTTAAAGCGCGCAGTGGACGACAATATGAATGCTTCAACATGTTCCCCTTCCCACCCCTCGCTGTTTGCCATCTTAAGCTTTCTGACGTGTCAATATTACCCTTTTATAGATTCTTCTTTAGGGCCTCTAGATCTACGGTGGATCAGAGAGACGAATATGTACAACGACATGAACGTTCTATTTCCTGTTTTATTCTCTGAAGTTTTAAAGGTCTTTCGGGTTGAGATACCAATTGATAAAGTACGGATGCCAGCGTTAGGGAAAGGGCCGTGTGTTAGTCTCGTTACGTGTTGCTTAAGACACATTTATCCCTTTATAAGAAACTATTAATTTGAATATATTTATTACTAATAATACGGATAACGTATAAAACAGCAGCATCATTTGTGTAGACTGAAGAAGTGATGACGAATTTTAAGCTTGGTAGAAATCAGTATGAGAGATGTTTATCAGTCAGTGGAAAAAGCTACTGGAACAAAAAAAAATTCGAGTTCTCCCAACCTTCCGCACACCCGCGGTCGGACACTTTACCACTGAGCTACAGGAGATAGACTCGTAGAAGCTTAGGCCATATAACTAGGGTTGGTTAAAATGTGTCAAACGTCCCGCATACTGCTAGGATTAGTTTTGTCAATATGTGTAGAAAGAAATTTAAGTTCAAGTTTAAGCTTGTTTTTTTATTTTTTCGAGTAGCTTGTGTGGTGACGTTTCTAAGCCAGAAAATAGAGCAGTTTACAGTTTAGCCTGCGAACGTAGACGGATTTTCGCCTTTTAATTGTTTCACACCGCCAATAAATTCGGCCTAATAATAACGCCTGGGTAACACATTTCTCGGCGGCGTGAAAAACAGGAAAACATGAAAGATTTTTTCCATATAGAAACTGGGAAATCTTCAATTTAATAAAAACGTATAAAAATGGTTGATACTGGCTAAGAAAACTTAGACTGTTCACAGCCTCTCTATTTTCTCGACGCCAACTGCGAGCGCGAAACGCGAGCGAGCGCGGAGCGCGAGGGCGCAGTACCAGTTCGTACGCAGCTACAACGATCTGAGAAAATAGAGAGGCTGTGAACAGTCTAAAGAAAACTTTAAAACCAAACGTTTTTTAAAACACTATGATAATAATGAATTCGGCCTAATATCAACTCCTGGGTAACATATTACCCGGCGCGCAGTGTGAAACAGCAGGCGAAACTTATATTTTTGTTAAAACATTATAAAAAACAGACGTTTCGATCGAAATGTTCCATCTTCATCTATCTTCAAATCATCAAAACGATGAACATTGAAGATTTCCGATCAAACATCTGTTTACATAGTTTCTTTAAAAAAAAAAACGTTCCATAAAAGGAGGCAATTGGAGTCATGAATTGAAATGTAAACAAGCAATAATGATCCTTTGTTGAACACAGCGACAATTTTATTTCAATAAAAAAAAAGATGAATATCCTAAGGACATTTTAATAATAAGAGATGAAAGTCAGTGAAGGCGAACTTTCTAGTACTTTTACTGTGTCAAATTATCATGAAGGTACGGTGCATAACTATGAATTCGTAACTATGGCAACACCCACCAGGAATTGGCTCGAAAGCCAATTCTACAGTCATCGGTTATCCTAAATAGTACAGGTAGCAATGGAAGAACAAGAACAAATTATCAAATCGAGAATCGTGCCAGTATTAGGATTACGTGCTGCTGCATCGTACGCAGTAAACAAATCGGGCAACATAAGATAAACGGAGTCTGAATTGAAATATAAACAAACAATGTTCGATTTTCGGAAATAATGGTAGTTTTGTTTGATGGAAAACAAGTTGAATGATGATAACGCAGGAACATTTTAAAAGCAAGGTGAATACACTTCGATCAAGGTGTGGCAAATACGACATACAAGGCGTGAAAAGATATCATTGGATGCAATCACAACTATTGTCATTTCCACTGCAAACTCAACACAAAAGACGTATTTGAATAGCTGTAAGAGGAACTCATCTGATATAGGGTTCTCGATTGACTACACGAAAAACATGTACACTGAACTTATTTAGCCGGTCCGTGTGTACAATATCATACCTGCATTTAGATCTCTTATGATTGTAATATACACAGCATTTGAACATTTATGTTCACGAGCAACAAAGTATAACAGTTCAATTGATCAGTTTCTCCCACACTACATTCAACAAACCACTAAGTACAGCAGTTGCAATGACTTGTCTGTATTTGTTTTTACTAGAGACGAAGTTGATGACATTTTTGTCTTGTGTAGTAGACGTTTTTATTAATGTTTCATTTAATTCAGAAAATTTGATGTAAAATTAGCAAGAAACAAGAACACCTAACGGGTGTTACAAGTGGCCGATTTCATCTTGAGGGGGGAAACAACAATCCACCCCTCCTCCCCCAGCCCCTCGGTCACTGGACTCTTAGATGCACCCCCCAAATCCTAAGAGTCAACGTACGAACCTGCGTGACGAAAAACGTGACTGCCTGATGCAATATTGCGTCATGCTTTATATACTGCGCTTCGGAAGCCGGAGAAATTGAAATTCTCTTGTGGTTCAACGAGGGCAAAGATGTGTTTTCGCTCAACACGAAAATAAATTGTGAATGACATATATGCTGTGGAATTGTGTTAAGAAAAACTGTTTTCTTTTTGGGACCGGGTTTTATCGTTCGTTTACTGGTTGAGGTGCAGGTATTAAACAGAACAGAAATTCTCTAGTGGCTATTAATTTGCATGTCGCCGTTTTCCATCTAATGGGAAAACCCCTCTAGACAATTGCGTCATGTTCTCAAAATGTCAGACGTGCGTTTTTCCTCGTAAATAAATTGTGGATGATCGACATACTGTGTAATTGTGTGAAGAAGAACTGTTCAGTTTTCCCTTGTCTAATTAAATGTTTCTTTACATGAAAAGAGCACTTACAATCGACACGAACATTCTCTGAAAATAGGAAGAAATTCTGATGCAATATTTTGGCTACTTGTAGCTTAAATAGAAACTGTAACGCCGTCAACTAAAGGTCGATATGGAAGAGAAATTCTCTGGTGCCTAATTCTATACACTGTCAATCATGTTCACCTTGTAATAATCACAAGGGTTGCGTAATTTAAACCGTGTTGTTGTTTTGGCTAAGTTTAAAGCTTTCTGAGTAGAAACTGTAATATCTAACCAAATCCCGAAAACAGAAATCCTCTATTGTGGTTGAGGTGCATGTAACAGGTTTAAACAGAACACAAATTCTCTGGTGGCTATTAACAATTTTAGCCACTGACGCAAAGTTGCATAACAACGGAAAATCATTTTCCGCGGTATCACAGCACACCTTGTCATGCGTCACGTTCCTTTGCTGTTACTTCATCACTTAGTAACGCTAAAAATGGTCAATGCGCATATATATCTTTCAACACCTACTACTACGAGCGCGGTCACCAAGTTACTACGGGAAAAAAAGAGTCCATTGCTTGAAGCGGCAGCCCCATGGGCGTCGGCCGCTTAATGAGGCTGTCAACCATGAAAAATGAGCATGTTTAATGAACGCCGGAGTTCTGGTTTCAGTCCTTGCTCTTTCAAGAAATCTATTATATTTTCAACTTCCGGAATTGTGCTCGTTCTCCATATCTTATGTGATACTAAGGGGTTCTTCTTTCTAATCTATACAAAAGCGATTCCACTCGCATAACGAGTACTAGTGTAGGCAATAGTTGAAAGCGAAAAATTCAGATTGTTTTAATTTTTGCATTTCCGGAACTTGATGTTTTCCCAAAATGATTATTTTTAAGATTAACACTGGAGCTGATCAGACAAAGAGTCTTGAATCGTATGTACTCGTCGAGTTATCTTTTTTGTTTACCGAGGTAGCTTACACATCAACCGTTTCGTACGTGTTAAATTTATTATTATTTTTTGTGTGTGTTATTTCGTTTGTTTTTTTCGCAAAATACACTCTGGAGCTAAGGGAACTGAATTCGGAAAGATACACTAGTCTACAACCTATCTAGCGGCGTGATTCTCTCAAGTCCGACGCCTATGAATGTTTGCTTCCAAAAGGAAAACCTCCCGAAAGATAGCAGGAATGGACGATAAAAGGTGATCAAAGCCATTAAAATATTAAACAAGGAATGCGCCATCGTCGGACATAATGACAATTTTATTTCAATAAAGACAAGGGGAAATATATAAAATAACCTAAGATAATATTACAAAGAAGGTGATAAAACACTGTTCTCAAACTCATTAATAATTCATGAGCTAATTAACCTATGAGAAGCCACGCATTTCGTCACGTGTATGAGGTTTGATATCCGGTGAATACCATGTGGCGGGAACGTTTGTCACGTGCATGATTCTTGATATCCAATTAAATGACAGATGAAGATCACTAGTGATCTTCGTATGAACATCACTAGGGATGTTCATATCCAATTTTATTGGATATCAAGATACTTGCGGCATTTATATGACGTAAACTAAATAATTATCATGGAGGCATTTTTCAAAGAAAAAAAGAATTCAATGTTTTACCAGCTGGAGTCGAACCTATTACCTTCCGCACAGTGGTTGGACGCTCTTCCATATGGGCATTAAAGTAAATTATCATCATGCTCGAAATGCAAAATAACAAATTTTCACTCATTTACATTTGACTTCATGATCATGTTTCCCAAACGGATTTAGAAACTGTTAATTAGAAGTGCAAAACAATATTTCATTACTACTATTCAGAGCTTACGTTTGGTAACCTTAAATTAAGAACTGGAAAACAATGCGGGTCAACTACTACTAATTAGTGCTTTCTTTTTAAAGCTTTTGTTTGAGAAGCTATTTCAAAACTCGTGCTTCGTGTTTCATCGCGATTTCCAAACACTCGAAAGCAATAAAAGCACTCGGGCTACGGCCTCGTGCTTTCATCTGTTTTTTCGTGTTTGGAAATCGTGATTAAACAGTCGCACTCGTTTTTGAAATAGTACTTCAAAGCTTATCAGTGAAGGCACACTTGCTAGTCTTTTGCTGTGTCAATTGTCATTAAGGTCATTCAATGGTGTTTGAAGTCGTAATTATGACAACACCCACCAGCAAGCAGCTTGTAAGCTTCCCGAGTTCCAGGACCTGGCTCGAAAGCTAATTATACATGTATTCATCGGTCATCCTTAGAAATAGTATCGAGGCGGTGATAGAGGGACAAGAACACATTCTCGAATCAAGAATCGTGTCGGCATGAGGATTACGTGCTGCTTTGTCGTATGCAAAAAAACAACTAGGTAAATACTAATAGAAGGTGAAGGTGAATTGAAATGTAAACAAGCAATGTTCCATCGTCGAACACAATGAAGATTTTATTTGAATAATAAAAATATGAAGGACATAAAATATTCTAAGAACATTTTACAAACAAGGTGATTACACACTGAGGACAAAGTCTGAGTGCAGTACACTTTCTACTGTATTTTTACTGGATGGGGTGTGAATTCGTAACTATGACAATACTCACCAGGAAGCAGCTTGTAAGCTTTCTCGGACTTCCTTGAAAGCGAATTCTATAGTCGTCGGTTAAATAGTAAAATAGTATAGGTGCCGATGGAAGGTCAAGAACAAATCGATAATCGTGTCGGCATTAGGATTACGTGCTGTTTTGTCGTACTGTAGCAAATAAACTAAGTAATAGAAGATAAATGAAGTCTGAATTGAAATATAAACAAGGAATGTTCCATCGTCAGACATAATGGTAGTTTTGTTTGATGGAAAACAAGGTGAATGATATAAAATAACGCAGGAATATTTTAAAGCAAGGTGAATACACTTAGGTCAAGGTATGGCAAACTGACGACTTACAAAGCGTGAAAAGAACACTGAAGGCAATCACAATTATTGTCATTACCACAGCAAACTAAACACAAAAGACGTATTTGATAGCATCTCTACTGTAGGACGGCTCAAAGGAAAAAAGGCGTGTCCTATTTTTTGTAGTTATGAATATAAAACAAGTGAGTCAGTTTTCAGAATACTCTAAACAGAGCTGAGCTTGCTGCGGAAGAATCATGAAAATGCTGGCTGTCGCTCTTTTGTTGCCGTTTCTCGTTGGAGTTGCGATTTGTGACGATGATCAAACTATGGCCTTGGTATGTTTATAAATTCAATTGAAATAAGGAACATTTACGTATTATTTTGCTTTTATTTTGTCTTTACTATCGAAAACATTTGCCTTATTGTCGCGCGATCATAATTTCAATTAAATCTAAAACTTTAGGACACATTTTTCTAAACGATTGTTTCTTTAAACGATTATTACTAAAAGCCTCAAACCACTAACTAAAGGGGATGATTGTTTCAGAATTCAGGCAAAGCTTCATTTGTGCTTTCCAGGATCCAATATAGTGCCAAAAGGTGTGACTTTAAAGTATCAGGGCGTGGAGAACATTAATTTATCGAGCACTCGAACCTTTTTGAAGTCAATTGTCAATTTGCTATTTTTTTTTCTATTTTTTATTTTTTGCATAACTCATAATTTTCTTTATACCCATAGATACTTTTGTTTTGCAAAACAAAAACAAAATATTGCATGGGTTTCGCGGATAAATATAAAACATCAGGAACGTGACGCATCTCGACAATCGTGTGTGGCAATGTTAAGCACGTGCATGCGTTTTTAAGATCGATCGATCAATGATTCCATCGATCAGTCAGTCAATAAAATCACAACGAACAAAACAAAAACATGCATATATACAATCGAGCGCGATGCATGTATTGTAAAATACTTTCTTATTGGTTGGGCTCCTTCCCTATCTTCAGTTGTTTATTTACCATACTAAATCTTCCCTGATTCATAATTCTCAAATTGTTTGAAATGTGGTTTCATAATTATAGGCATGTAATACATTGCACTTTGATTAATTCAGAAACCCTTATCTCTAGTGGCTCTCCTCCAATAAGTCACTGAAGCCACCAATAAGTAGTAACACAGAGTGGCATGGTTAGATTTGGCAATGGATTTTAGGGTGGGATATCAACTAATTTAAGTATTTTTGGGGTCATGCAAATAACCTTGTTATGGTATTTTGTTCAAGGTTTTTAATTATCAAATTGAAAAAATATTTCCCTTTGCTATCAGAAATGACAATCAAGTTTTTATAACTTACTTATAGTAAATTATTACCTGGCCTATACAGAGGTTGGAAACTTGTTCTGAATATATACGTTGGGCTTCTTCCATCACCCACATATCATTCCTGTCACATCTGGACCTACCAAAGCATCCTTGTCAAAAAAACATCCCAATGTACCCCTCAAGGAATTCAAGTTTCTCCTCTTCATATTCACATTTCTTTTTGAATGATAATGGTAATGAATCAATATTACAAGGTTGTCATAAAGTTATATTAACATATGAATACATTCGATGCATGTTTAGCTATTCCAAAAACTATTCACTATAGCTATATTCACCATAGTGAATCAAGTATTTTAATTGATGTTGTTGTTTCCTCGGTGGTCCGCATGCACCGGTGATATTCCATTTCCTCTGCTCGTGCCCAGAAAACCCCAACAATCTTTGGTCTTTCGAATCAATTATTTCGGAAGAAAGAAAACAAATTTCCAGCATTAGTAATCAAGCTACTTAGTTAACAATTAAAAAAGTTAAAAAATATAATAATAATAAGCCAACTCATAACAAATAATACTTTTGAACGCACATCTCAACAATCATTTGTTGCAGGTTTTTGAATCGCATTTAAAAACAGCTTGCAACGTGTTGCCATTAAAAATTGTCGTCTGATGTATTTATACACACCTGGTATTTTCGTAAGCCTTGCTTTGCTTCATGATTTCAGCTGGAACAGACTGTACCGCAGGGCTCTTGGATACCTGCATCTCTCCCTCTTTGCTGGCTTCAAGATTTTCTTTATCGTCTTTCAAAAGTTCTGGAAGGCGCCGTGGTACTGTCGTGTTCTTCTTGGGAGCAATAGGTCTAAACTGAGGGGGATTTTTGTCGTGATTTTGATCGCGATCAACGAAATGGTAAATCCGTACACTTTCGAGACTTTGGCTGTTCGAATACCGGCAAGTTACTCTTTTTCGCCTGCTGACTCTAGGACGGTGATCCTCCAACCTGTTGAGAACCACGGACTCTTTTCACACAAGACCCTCCAATCGATAATTCTTTTGCAGGAAGTGATGCCAGTGACAAAGAACGGAATTCTAGCTAGAATGGGTGCCTTTCTGCTGAAGCACTCCAATTCCAATTAAAAACTCTAGCTCCTTGCCGCTTTTCTCTCCGAAAATATCAACAGGGTGGTTTCTGGGTAAAACCATTTTGTTACAACACCTACAAGTTTTGAGAAAATTGAGAGAATCTTCTCTCGAATCTTCCATTTCCGAAAATACGGTTGTTCTTGTTTTCGCGCCAGCACCTAACTCCGCAGTCACCGCGAATATTTTTACTTCCGTTCAAGATTTCTTTGTTTTCAAACAGCCAGTCAAAAAATTCGAATTAAATAGGGAAATCCTTTGTCCCCAGAGCCCTTCGTTTCTCGTGCCTAGGCCCCGCCGGCTAGTTTTAATATTTTAGTATGCAAGTTTCCTCAAGATGAGCGAGTTTTCACAGTCTAAAATAAATAGTTCGTTATATTTTTATTGAAAAGGAAATTGCTTATTTAGAAAGCTTGCCATCTTACGCAAATTGCTTAATAAAAGAAATCACTTGTTTAGAAAACTTCGACAGCTGAAACTCACTCTGAAATTAAGAAACGATAGCTATGAAATTACAATTTGATATTTTGATTCAAAAGAACTATAATTTCACGATGTTGTCGAAAATTATCCGAAGTTCGACGTTTTATATTATTTTAATCCCATCACCTGAAACGTAAGATTTGTTTCTTATCTTAAATACCCAAAACTACTAAACACGATATTAATCCCCAAAATATGTCCTTACACAGGCGTATTTTTTCAGCGCGACCACGTAAAGACGAAGAGTAAATAAGAGCGCGGAAAAATTCGCCTGATCGCAGGTTAAGTTCAAATAAACACCGGGTCTATAAGGTCGAGTTTTGAATAAACGCCCCAGGCGGTTAATCGAGGAAATATAGTAATTGTAATCCAGAATAGAGAAAGCATTTTCACTTGGGCTTAAAAGCTAAATTTTTCATCGTGTTATTTGGCTAAAATCTCTCTCTTACATACAACCCGAGTAGAGATTGAAGAGAGGGCAATTTAAAGCGCGCAGTGGACGACAATATGAATGCTTCAGCATGTTCCCCTTCCCACCCCTCGCTGTTTGCCCTCTTAAGCTTTCTGACGTGTCAATATTACCCTTTTATAGATTCTTCTTTAGGGCCTCTAGATCTACGGTGGATCAGAGAGACGAATATGTACAACGACATGAACGTTTTATTTCCTGTTTTATTCTCTGAAGTTTTAAAGTTCTTTCGGGTTGAGATACCAATTGATAAAGTACGGATGCCAGCGTTAGGGAAAGGGCCGTGTGTTAGTCTCGTTACGTGTTGCTTAAGACACATTTATCCCTTTATAAGAAACTATTAATTTGAATATATTTATTACTAATTATATGGATAACGTATAAAACAACAGCATCATTTGTGTAGACTGAAGAAGTGATGACGAATTTTAAGCTTGGTAGAAATCAGTATGAGAGATGTTTATCCAGTCAGTGGAAAAAGCTACTGGAACAAAAAAAAATTCGAGTTCTCCCAACCTTCCGCACACCCGCGGTCGGACACTTTACCACTGAGCTACAGGAGATAGACTCGTAGAAGCTTAGGCCATATAACTAGGTTGGTTAAAATGTGTCAAACGTCCCGCATACTGCTAGGATTAGTTTTGTCAATATGTGTAGAAAGAAATTTAAGTTCAAGTTTAAGCTTGTTTTTTTATTTTTTCGAGTAGCTTGTGTGGTGACGTTTCTAAGCCAGAAAATAGAGTAGTTTACAGTTTAGCCTGCGAACGTAGACGGATTTTCGCCTTTTAATTGTTTCACACCGCCGATAAATTCGGCCTAATAATAACGTCTGGGTAACACATTTCTCGGCGGCGTGAAAAACAGGAAAACATGAAAGATTTTTTCCATATAGAAACTGGGAAATCTTCAATTTAATAAAAACGGATAAAAATGGTTGATACTGGCTAAGAAAACTTAGACTGTTCACAGCCTCTCTATTTTCTCGACGCCAACTGCGAGCGCGAAACGCGAGCGAGCGCGGAGCGCGAGGGCGCAGTACCAGTTCGTACGCAGCTACAACGATCTGAGAAAATAGAGAGGTTGTGAACAGTCTAAAGAAAACTTTAAAAACAAACGTTTTTTAAAACACTATGATAATAATGAATTCGGCCTGATATCAACTCCTGGGTAACATATTACCCGGCGCGCGGTGTGAAACAACAGGCGAAACTTATATTTTTGTTAAAACATTATAAAAAACAGACGTTTCGATCGAAATGTTCGATCTTCATCTATCTTCAAATCATCAAAACGATGAACATTGAAGATTTCCGATCAAACATCTGTTTACATAGTTTCTTTAAAAAAAACGTTCCATAAAAGGAGGCAATTGGAGTCATGAATTGAAATGTAAACAAGCAATGATCCTTTGTTGAACACAGCGACAATTTTATTTGAATAAAAAAAAAGATGAATATCCTAAGGACATTTTAATAATAAGAGATGAAAGTCAGTGAAGGCGAACTTTCTAGTATTTTTACTGTGTCAAATTATCATGAAGGTACGGTGCATAACTATGAATTCGTAACTATGGCAACACCCACCAGGAATTGGCTCGAAAGCCAATTCTATAGTCATCGGTTATCCTAAATAGTACAGGTAGCAATGGAAGAACAAGAACAAATTATCAAATCGAGAATCGTGCCAGTATTAGGATTACGTGCTGCTTCATCGTACGCAGTAAACAAATCGGGCAACATAAGATAAACGGAGTCTGAATTGAAATATAAACAAACAATGTTCGATTTTCGGAAATAATGGTAGTTTTGTTTGATGGAAAACAAGGTAAATGATGATAACGCAGGAACATTATAAAAGCAAGGTGAATACACTTCGATCAAGGTGTGGCAAATACGACATACAAGGCGTGAAAAGATATCATTGGAGGCAATCACAACTATTGTCATTTCCACAGCAAACTCAACACAAAAGACGTATTTGAATAGCTGTAAGAGGAACTCCTCTGATATAGGGTTCTCGATTGACTACACGAAAAACATGTACACTGAACTTATTTAGCTGGTCCGTGTGTACAATATCATACCTGCATTTAGATCTCTTATGATTGTAATATACACAGCATTTGAACATTTATGTTCACGAGCAACAAGGTATAACAGTTCAATTGATCAGTTTCTCCCACACTACATTCAACAAACCACTAAGTACAGCAGTCGCAATGACTTGTCTGTATTTGTTTTTACTAGAGACGAAGTTGATGACATTTTTGTCTTGTGTAGTGGACGTTTTTATTAATGTTTCATTTAATTCAGAAAATTTGATGTAAAATTAGCAAGAAACAAGAACACCTAACGGGTGTTATAAGTGGCCGATTTCATCTTGAGGGGGGAAACAACAATCCACCCCTCCTCCCCCAGCCCCTCGGTCACTGGACTCTTAGATGCACCCCCCAAATCCTAAGAGTCAACGTACGAACCTGCGTGACGAAAAACGTGACTGCCTGATGCAATATTGCGTCATGCTTTATATACTGCGCTCCGGAAGCCGGAGAAATTGAAATTCTCTTGTGGTTCAACGAGGGCAAAGATGTGTTTTCGCTCAACACGAAAATAAATTGTGAATGACACATGTATATGCTGTGGAATTGTGTTAAGAAAAACTGTTTTCTTTTTGGGACCGGGTTTTATCGTTCGTTTACTGGTTGAGGTGCAGGTATTAAACAGAACAGAAATTCTCTAGTGGCTATTAATTTGCATGTCGCCGTTTTCCATCTAATGGGAAAACCCCTCTAGACAATTGCGTCATGTTCTCAAAAGGTCAGACGTGCGTTTTTCCTCGTAAATAAATTGTGGATGATCGACATACTGTGTAATTGTGTGAAGAAGAACTGTTCAGTTTTCCCTTGTCTAATTAAATGTTTCTTTACATGAAAAGAGCACTTACAATCGACACGAATATTCTCTGAAAATAGGAAGAAATTCTGATGCAATATTTTGGCTACTTGTAGCTTAAATAGAAACTGTAACGCCGTCAACTAAAGGTCGATATGGAAGAGAAATTCTCTGGTGCCTAATTCTATACACTGTCAATCATGTTCACCTTGTAATAATCACAAGGGTTGCGTAATTTAAACCGTGTTGTTGTTTTGGCTAAGTTTAAAGCTTTCTGAGTAGAAACTGTAATATCTAACCAAATCCCGAAAACAGAAATCCTCTATTGTGGTTGAGGTGCATGTAACAGGTTTAAACAGAACACAAATTCTCTGGTGGCTATTAACAATTTTAGCCACTGACGCAAAGTTGCATAACAACGGAAAATCATTTTCCGCGGTATCACAGCACACCTTGTCATGCGTCACGTTCCTTTGCTGTTACTTCATCACTTAGTAACGCTAAAAATGGTCAATGCGCATATATATCTTTCAACACCTACTACTACGAGCGCGGTCACCAAGTTACTACGGGAAAAAAAGAGTCCATTGCTTGAAGCGGCAGCCCCATGGGCGTCGGCCGCTTAATGAGGCTGTCAACCATGAAAAATGAGCATGTTTAATGAACGCCGGAGTTCTGGTTTCAGTCCTTGCTCTTTCAAGAAATCTATTATATTTTCAACTTCCGGAATTGTGCTCGTTCTCCATATCTTATGTGATACTAAGGGGTTCTTCTTTCTAATCTATACAAAAGCGATTCCACTCGCATAACGAGTACTAGTGTAGGCAATAGTTGAAAGCGAAAAATTCAGATTGTTTTAATTTTTGCATTTCCGGAACTTGATGTTTTCCCAAAATGATTATTTTTTAAGATTAACACTGGAGCTGATCAGACAAAGAGTCTTGAATCGTATGTACTCGTCGAGTTATCTTTTTTGTTTACCGAGGTAGCTTACACATCAACCGTTTCGTACGTGTTAAATTTATTATTATTTTTTTTGTGTGTTATTTCGTTTGTTTTTTTCGCAAAATACACTCTGGAGCTAAGGGAACTGAATTCGGAAAGATACACTAGTCTACAACCTATCTAGCGGCGTGATTCTCTCAAGTCCGACGCCTATGAATTTTGCTTCCAAAAGGAAAACCTCCCGAAAGATAGCAGGAATGGACGATAAAAGGTGATCAAAGCCATTAAAATATTAAACAAGGAATGCGCCATCGTCGGACATAATGACAATTTTATTTGAATAAAGACAAGGGGAAATATATAAAATAACCTAAGATAATATTACAAAGAAGGTGATAAAACACTGTTCTCAAACTCATTAATAATTCATGAGCTAATTAACCTATGAGAAGCCACGCATTTCGTCACGTGTATGAGGTTTGATATCCGGTGAATACCATGTGGCGGGAACGTTTGTCACGTGCATGATTCTTGATATCCAATTAAATGACAGATGAAGATCACTAGTGATCTTCGTATGAACATCACTAGGGATGTTCATATCCAATTTTATATACTTGCGGCATTTATATGACGTAAACTAAATAATTATCATGGAGGCATTTTTCAAAGAAAAAAAGAATTCAATGTTTTACCAGCTGGAGTCGAACCTATTACCTTCCGCACAGTGGTTGGACGCTCTTCCATATGGGCATTAAAGTAAATTATCATCATGCTCGAAATGCAAAATAACAAATTTTCACTCATTTACATTTGACTTCATGATCATGTTTCCCAAACGGATTTAGAAACTGTTAATTAGAAGTGCAAAACAATATTTCATTACTACTATTCAGAGCTTACGTTTGGTAACCTTAAATTAAGAACTGGAAAACAATGCGGGTCAACTACTACTAATTAGTGCTTTCTTTTTAAAGCTTTTGTTTGAGAAGCTATTTCAAAACTCGTGCTTCGTGTTTCATCACGATTTCCAAACACTCGAAAGCAATAAAAGCACTCGGGCTACGGCCTCGTGCTTTCATCTGTTTTTTCGTGTTTGGAAATCGTGATGAAACAGTCGCACTCGTTTTTGAAATAGTACTTCAAAGCTTATCAGTGAAGGCACACTTGCTAGTCTTTTGCTGTGTCAATTGTCATTAAGGTCATTCAATGGCGTTTGAAGTCGTAATTATGACAACACCCACCAGCAAGCAGCTTGTAAGCTTCCCGAGTTCCAGGACCTGGCTCGAAAGCTAATTATACATGTATTCATCGGTCATCCTTAGAAATAGTATCGAGGCGGTGATAGAGGGACAAGAACACATTCTCGAATCAAGAATCGTGTCGGCATGAGGATTACGTGCTGCTTTGTCGTATGCAAAAAAACAACTAGGTAAATACTAATAGAAGGTGAAGGTGAATTGAAATGTAAACAAGCAATGTTCCATCGTCGAACACAATGAAGATTTTATTTGAATAATAAAAATATGAAGGACATAAAATATTCTAAGAACATTTTACAAACAAGGTGATTACACACTGAGGACAAAGTCTGAGTGCAGTACACTTTCTACTGTATTTTTACTGGATGGGGTGTGAATTCGTAACTATGACAATACTCACCAGGAAGCAGCTTGTAAGCTTTCTCGGACTTCCTTGAAAGCGAATTCTATAGTCGTCGGTTAAATAGTAAAATAGAATAGGTGCCGATGGAAGGTCAAGAACAAATCGATAATCGTGTCGGCATTAGGATTACGTGCTGTTTTGTCGTACTGTAGCAAATAAACTAAGTAATAGAAGATAAATGAAGTCTGAATTGAAATATAAACAAGGAATGTTCCATTGTCAGACATTATGGTAGTTTTGTTTGATGGAAAACAAGGTGAATGATATAAAATAACGCAGGAATATTTTAAAGCAAGGTGAATACACTTAGGTCAAGGTATGGCAAACTGACGACTTACAAAGCGTGAAAAGAACACTGAAGGCAATCACAATTATTGTCATTACCACAGCAAACTAAACACAAAAGACGTATTTGATAGCATCTCTACTGTAGGACGGCTCAAAGGAAAAAAGGCGTGTCCTATTTTTTGTAGTTATGAATATAAAACAAGTGAGTCAGTTTTCAGAATACTCTAAACAGAGCTGAGCTTGCTGCGGAAGAATCATGAAAATGCTGGCTGTCGCTCTTTTGTTGCCGTTTCTCGTTGGAGTTGCGATTTGTGACGATGATCAAACTATGGCCCTTGGTATGTTTATAAATTCAATTGAAATAATGAACATTTACGTATTTTTTTGCTTTTATTTTGTCTTTACTATCGAAAACATTTGCCTTATTGTCGCGCGATCATAATTTCAATTAAATCTAAAACTTTAGGACACATTTTTCTAAACGATTGTTTCTTTAAACGATTATTACTAAAAGCCTCAAACCACTAACTAAAGAGGATGATTGTTTCAGAATTCAGGCAAAGCTTCATTTGTGCTTTCCAGGATCCAATATAGTGCCAAAAGGTGTGACTTTAAAGTATCAGGGCGTGGAGAACATTAATTTATCGAGCACTCGAACCTTTTTGAAGTCAATTGTCAATTTGCTATTTTTTTTTTCTATTTTTTATTTTTTGCATAACTCATAATTTTCTTTATACCCATAGATACTTTTGTTTTGCAAAACAAAAACAAAATATTGCATGGGTTTCGCGGATAAATATAAAACATCAGGAACGTGACGCATCTCGACAATCGTGTGTGGCAATGTTAAGCACGTGCATGCGTTTTTAAGATCGATCGATCAATGATTCCATCGATCAGTCAGTCAATAAAATCACAACGAACAAAACAAAAACATGCATATATACAATCGAGCGCGATGCATGTATTGTAAAATACTTTCTTATTGGTTGGGCTCCTTCCCTATCTTCAGTTGTTTATTTACCATACTAAATCTTCCCTGATTCATAATTCTCAAATTGTTTGAAATACTCATGGAAATTATCTCCCAGAAATATCTAGGTCAATACGGGTACATATCATCCACTCGAAGTGGCAACCACGACGTGGCCACCGCCATCACAAGGTTTCAAGAGTACTTTGGTCTCCCAGTCAGTGGTGAACTGGATGACGCCACTATCGGTCTCATGAAGATGCCAAGGTGTGGTGTTAGTGATTCTAACGGAGAAACTCGCATGCGAAGATATAATGCTGCCGGCAAGTGGGCGAAGAGTCACTTGACTTATTATGTCCAACCTGGCGATGACCTCTCACATGTGAGTGCGATCTGGAGTAGTAGATGTAATATTTTTTACAAATCAACATATCTACAATAAAATAATTGACTAATACTAGATCAGATATTTTGTCAACTCAATGAAGCAGTAATGGCAGTCAATATACCCGTTAATAACGCGAAAAATAAGTACAATAAATAAGAATAAAATAAATAATACAAATAAGTCCCTGAATGTGGAGCTATAAAGGTAAATGCATTCAGAGAGTAGTTTGATTGGAAAAAGCTAGTATCCTTTTAATTTTGGGTTGTCAGCGTTGTCACAATTATCTAAAAGAGTTCTTCATAATAAGCATATTTGTTTGTTATGAATTATAGGACCAACAAAGACGGATATTCTCTCGTGCACTGAAGTTTTGGGCCGACGTGTCTGGGTTGTCATTCAGTGCAGCCAACAGCGCCAGCGATGCTGACATCAAGATAAGGTAAGCTAGATAATTTTTTTTTAGTTTTTACCATAGGCGGGGCCCGGCGTTTATTGCACATGGGTATTTTTTTTTTGCTAATTTTACCATGAATTAAAGTTCCTGGAATTAAAGGCAAAGCATTAACAAAAGCTTCAACTAAACAAGACAGAAAAATGTCATCAACTTCGTCTGTTGTCAAAAACGTTGATGCAACCAAGTCATTGCGAATGCTACACTTAGTGGTTTGTTGAATGTGGAGTAAATGATAAATTGAACTGTTTATTATACCGTGGTGGCTCATGAACCTAAATCATTACACCTATTAAATATTATTTCAGTCAAAGCAAGACATGTTATGCCCCGTGTGATGGATCGAAGTTGGGGGGGGGGGGGGGGGGGGGGGTGAGACCTTCGTGTTGTGTATTACAAACTGCTAAATACAAAATATATGTGTAAAGGTGTAAAGATAGAAAATTACTACACAGGCCAGCTTTTAGAAAAATTATAAAATGGAATATCATCATCAATTCATAATAATTATTTAAATAGTGCTATTGTTTACGTCAATTTAACTTTTTCCCTACTTTTTTCTAATTACCGTTTTACTTTTTTTTCCTTCATCTATGTATTATTTCGTTTATATATTTATCTACCTATAGATGTAAGAGCGATATTACAATTTTCCTAATTCTATAGATAGTTCGTTATTTGATTCGTTGGTTAGAGTTGACACACTATGTATACATTACATTTAGCCTTCCAAACTGTTATATTCAACCCAGCCCCCCAGCCCCCCCAAAGTTTTTTAACGGGTGATTACATCGAAATAAAGTTGCAACAGAAAGTTTAACTTTCCCTAGTTTAACGTTGGGATGTAATGTTTCACAATATAGATTTAAAGAATAGGTCACCATTATCGGGAAAAATATATATTCGACTAAAAATTCCTCATAATTCTTTAAAAAATCAACCAAAAACAAGTATTTTTTCACGTTTCCAGTGATTATTAATTTTTCTGCAATAGGAATTGGTCTATACTCCTTTTATAGAAAGAAGATGATTACTAGACTTAAATATGCGATCGTTTACGAGAAAACGATCATTCACCTCTCTGGCGAACATTGCCACAAAGAATAAGCCGCCATGTTTTTTAATGTGCGCGCGCGAATTACGCGCGAAATTATGCGCATAAAGGATGCGCAGTGTAATACTAAGGATGAACCTTAATAATTAACAATTATTTACCGAAGTGGAGGTGAATAGTGCTGTTTACCGACACTGAGAGGAATAATTGCTTTAGTATATACCAAACCAGTCAAATAGCTAGCTCCAAAATTATAGATTTATTTTACCGCGAAAAAGTTAAAAGTTAGTTGCACTGGACAGCGTATGGAACCACTTCAAGGACTTTATTAATAACTGTTCGAATTTTTTTTAAACTGAGCCGGTTGTTACGGAGAACTTACTCTAGCTATTTGTTCCATAGTAAACAAAACATTTTGCACGACATTTTTGGCGATTTGATAAGTGACACGACTAAAATTGCTACCAATGAACACCTCTAAATATATTCAGGTATTATTGATAACACAGTGAAGTACAGCGGCCTCGTTTATGGAAATAATTTATGCTTTGATCAACGAAGCAAAACGCAAAGCCATTTTGTTTTGCTCGGAGGTGAATAGCAAAGACTATTCGCCTCCGCGTTAGCCAATCAGAACGCGCGAAAAGCACTATTCACTGGTTTGGTATAAGAGAGAATATTTCATTCTAGTTAAAGAAAACTCACTTAAAATATACCAGGGAAACATACGTTTGTGTTACCATGTCTTATGACATGTTTCTACTACTGCTTGCAAAGGTCCAGTGACGTTTTCATATCAATAAACTGATATACATAGGTGTCGTGACATTTTTTAAAGATAATTATCGTTAGGCCTGCCATCTACCAGCTAATTATTAGCCAGGTAGACTGAGCATATCCAATAACAACTATCGATAAACTTAATGACATATGTTTTCTTTTAATTTAGCTTCGGTAGATCCAGTCACGGTGGTACAAATGTGGAGGGAACTTGTCCTTATCCATTCGACGGAACCGGTGGTGTTCTGGCGCATGCATATTTCCCTGAGGATGGACGAGCTCATTTTGACGAGGACGAAACCTACACCCATGGCACTGCCAGTGGTACCAATCTTTTATGGGTGGCAACGCATGAGTTTGGACATTCATTAGGTCTGGGACATTCAAACGTAAATGGGGCGATCATGTACCCTTACTACACAGGATACGTCGAAGGCATGCAGCTCCATTCTGATGACATTGCTGGAATACAATACTTGTATGGTAAGACTACACGAGCATTGTTACGATAAGCTTCTGGATAATAAACAGACGGAAGTAGAAGAAGGGCACCTCCTATATATTGCTGATTTTTTTTTTTTTTTCCAAGTCGATATCGGCCCGGGGCGTGAAGCCTTATCGAATTTTTAAGTTTTTGACAGATATGGTGCTTAATGAGAGGAGAATGCGGAGTATAATTTCAAATCATATATAAATAGCCTGTTGATATAGTTGACAGCCATCTAAAATATCATTTTAATTTATGCGGAGAGGAGGAGGAGGGGCGGATGATAAGACGAACTGGAATAGAATGGAGAGAGAACTGACTTGATTTTTCACGCAACAGGTTCTGGAAGCGGTGGTGGAGTCCAGACTCCGGCTCCTACAGATTCAGGTGAGTGATGGTTAATATTTATATACCCTCCGTAGGAAAATGTATTTTAACCTTGTAGTCGACAGGGAGGAAGAGTGGTGCGGTAGCTTTGGGATTTGGAATATAGGGGCAGATTATATTCATTGCAAATTTTTCTCCTAAAGGTGGATATTAAAAGTAATAAACCTAAAAACTATTTTGTCAGCAAGGAGTATGTATGGCTCATCCAGATAAATTTAGAATTTTAAATTTGTTCAAGTTATTATTATTATTTTGAAAAGGACAGTATTGTAAACAGCACTCGCTGTATACACTTATTTCAATTAACGTTGTCGGATAGAAAGCGTAAAGCCTACAAGACACGACCGAGTGGTAGTCTGGGTATTCACTGTAATTTCCATATCAGTTGAAAAATCTACAAGTTTTTTTTTTTTTTTTCGGACGTGATGTATTTGGTTTGCCCCGAATTAGATAATTTGTTTTTCCACGTTTTTTCACTAGCTGATTCTGCTGAAATTAAATTTGGCTAAAAGTAGCTTACTTCTACAGGTTTTAAAAACAAAAAGGAAACGTTACAAATAATGTTTTTCATGTTACTTCTCATTAGTATTCGGTGCGTGCAGCAGTTTTCTACTTTTAAACCATGCTACCTTACGGTCTTGTCTTGCGGGCTTTGCGGGATTTTAAAAACATTTCTATCCGACAAAGTTAATTGAAATAGGTGTATAAAAAAAAAACTTCAAGCATCAAGCTTTTCGCAACAGTCTCGTTAGGTATCTCGCTTGAACGCAGGCATTTTGTAGACCTAAACACACACACCGGAATGTGGGTTGTGCACAACTGAAGACTTGAGGTACACAACATGTAATCCTTAATGTCATGACCTTATGTAAGATTTTAGGAAATCTTTTTTATCAAAAAATACTTTTTGTTTTTGAAAATAGGAAACTGCTTGGACAGATTGGATACGTCATGCGCACCTTATAAGGATGCTGGTTATTGTCAAAAATATCCTGAAGACATGAAGTACTGGTGCGGAAAGACGTGTTCATTTTGTAAGTTGTACATATGAGCATATTTAAACAGGAGAGTGACTAATCTGCACTTGGGACGATGGATTACCTAGTGAGAATTATGCTCAATAGACCACCAACGTCAGCCTCCAGGTTCCTGATTTTGTTTAGCTAGAAATCCCTAACCTCGATATAAAGGTTAGCCTAAGCTATCTAAGCTAACCGGAGTGCTACTAAACCAGGGGAGTGGGGTAGAAAGCCGGCACTTTTCTTTGAGCACAAAGCGGTGCCGGGCAACAGACCAACAGTGCGAATCATGTGTCAATCAAGCCGTTGCTAAGAATGTGAATTTCCTGCCTGGCAAGCTTTTTTTTATTGTTAATAAGTTCCCATGGGACAATCCTCTTAGCAACTAGTTGAGTGCTACTGCGCACACTCGGTTTCCCGGCACAGCTATGTCCGTCGGCCAAGTCAATTTATAAGAGCAGTTTCTACCCTCCCCCCTGTACTAAACTAATCAGAGTGTTATATAGGATAACCGAGGTATACGTGGTATAGCTTGTCATCAGGTGTCTTACTACTGTCTCTCTGCTTGACTACTTATCGAGCGCGAGTTCAAGGGGCGCACGCGATGGATAAGGCGCGCGAGACAAGAAAAAATGCTGTGCTTTTCTACATGAAATGAGTGCAGAATAGTCACTTCCATTTAAACAGGGTGGGTTTTAACCAGTATTTCAGGTGGTAGTAGTGCCGCCTTCTTCGATCCACCATCTTGGATTTCATATTTGTTTAATGTTTGCAGAAAGTGGAAAATAATATAAGAAAGTTAAACCATAACTATAAATATAGTAGAGTAAATGTTACAAAACATCATTAACACTAAAAGCTAAAGAACAGCATGTCAAAACATGGCTTCCATAGCAACGTTAAGTGTAAACAAAACAATCAAATGACATAGCAAAACGTTCCCAGATAAATGTTAAGGAGAGTCACAAAGTTTGTTCATTATTGCTTGAACTCGAGAAATCCGTTAAAATATTCCTCGTTAAAAAATCGATAAATCGGACATAGAGAATACCGTTGTAATATTTGTCGAGAGATTACTAGTCCTTTGTGCCAAAACGAACATAAAATAGCTTTTGATGGACGTCAACTGAATATCTTCGTAACTGAGCGCCGTTACAAATTATTGAAATAGAACAGATAATAATTTAGAAGTGATATATAAAGAGCTTTGAAGTAAAAGCTAATGATATTGATGGTATAATCTACTCTACTTCGTGTACAATTTTATAGCCACCATATTGGTGTCCCAAAGAAGACACCAACATGGCGGCTGAATACTAGTTTGTGTATAAAAACTATATCATGATAATGCTACAAAGGTATAATTTAGACTGAACGTTTATTTCTTCCTGCTCTATAACCTCAGTGTTAATTATCTGATGTTGTTCATACATGCAAAGAGTTTCTGTAACATTACCAATAATACTATTGTCGGGTGTGATTGGTAACCGCTGTAATTTATCCGAACACAAACACACATTTCATGATACGAAAAACGAAGGGCAATAAACCGAAGGGAAGTAGTCAAATAAAATTGAATTGCCTCATGAGGAGCTATAAGAAATACAGGAGAGTAAAAATCACAATTTTGATGTGAGAACTCAAACTAACACGATGCTTATTTCTGTTTGTTGTTGCAGGCTGAACGTGAAAAAAGATGTCCAATGTGTCGTTACCATTCTTTGTGGTTAATTATTGAAGAACATCTTGTAGAGTACATAGAAATGACTAAGATAATAAAGGGAATATAAGCCATTTGGGAGTTGTTTGTTGGGCCATTTTGTTATATCTGTTTTCGTGTAATGATCAAGTGAGTAGATTGTCGATTTAAAATATGAATATATTGTCACTGGTTCTACTATGCTCTCTAATGGCTGATTTATGGGAAAGCTGGTAGTGGCGACCCATAAAGGAGTCCATTAGACCCAATGTACCAAAGAAGCTCAACACTAAAAACTCAAAGCATTTTATAAGCTGTATAATGATATAGATGGGGTAAATAGAACTAGGAAAACCATCAGAAATTGTTGAGGTTGGAATAAAGAGCAGATTGTAAAGCATTATCACTGCAAACAAAACCACTGGCAAGGCTACGTTATGGGTGGCAAGATTTAGCCACCGACCTAAGTTATTTTACTGACGATAAGAATAAACCACTATCCCCCAAAACACCAAGACTCTTTTGACCAGCTTAAGAGTTTAATTACTTGACAACTAACACTTCTCCCCGGCAAAACTCAGAAAAACTCCAAACCCCTTCTACAAGAATAAAGGATTGCTACTTCGCAATGATAATACGCGACACAAGACCTCCGACACAAACTATGTAAGCGAGTGAGGGTAAGGTCCGGCCCAGCCGGCAGGATCAGTTCCCCCCCAATGAAGATAGAGTTGTATATAAATAATGCCAAGGTAGGGTGAAATAAGTATGAGGAAACTCCAATAAAAGCTAACACCGGGCATGAAACAAAACGGAGATAAAGAGGACACCCTGATAACAGCCTCTATGAGAAAGGGAGGGCCCAAATCCACCAGCTGAGCCGGACCAGGAACCCGTCCGAAGACAGGTTATATGGTTTTTGTTTAGATCACCCTTCTGGTCATGGCAGAGCCAATGGCGGGAAGGGGCAAGTGAAACCCAAAGGTAGAAGTTAAAACCAGAAAGCAATACAAATTCGGGAAGCGACCGGCGCACAACCATAATCTAAGGTCGACATATGAACAATCGCGTGTATGACGACAATTACCCATTTGTTTTCTTTTCATACCCGGCCAACATAGGACCTAATTAACTGCCTAAGGTTGACAGACCGGAAGACCAAACTCTTTTTCAGGTTGAGCACACGACCAAACGCTTTCTCAGATCCAACTACGATCAAAAACTTTCTCAGGACGAGCACACGACCAAACTCTTTCTCAGGACGAACACATGACCAAACTCTTTCTCAGGTAGAACCCACGACCTAATATTTTAGCGAGGGTCAATTACACGACCAACAACCAAACAACGGTCGAACGCACGACCAAGCATTTTAGCGAGGGTCGAAAGCACCGAAAACACGACCAACAACCAAACTGCAGTCGAACACACGACCAAAGATTTTAGCGAGGGTCAAACACACGACCAACAACCAAACTACAGTCGAACACATGACCAAACATGTAACGGTCGAACACACGACCAACAACCAAACTACAGTCGAACTCACTACAGTCGAATACACGACCAAGTATTTTAGTAAGGGTCGCACACACGACCAACAGCCAAACTACAGTCGAACACACGACCAAAGATTTGAGCGAGGGTCGAACACACGACTAACAACCAAACTACAGTCGAACACACGACCAAACATGTAACGGTTGAACACACGACCAACAGCCAAACTAAGGTCGAACACACGACCAAACATTTAGTAGACCAAACATTTTAGTAACGGTCGAACACACGACCAACAGCCAAACTACGGTCGAACACACGACTCGAAATGAGTTAGACACTGTGGAATCTACCAATATAACTCAAAAACGGCTACGCAAATACAGGTTTACTTACTTCCAGAGGTGATAACTTTCATCCGATTTGCCACGATATCCATATCTCCATACATTCTCTTAAAATCTTGCCGAAGTCAGGCCAAATAATCGTCGATAGAAGATGAATCCCTTAATGAAGTCAACGTTCACTGCTTTATGTGAAGTTCGATGTGTCCAAATCCCCCGTAAAAGTTAGGATTTTTGCCCTGCAAGATATTTCCAAATGCACGGATAATTCCTTCATTTTCCCGTCTGTAGTCCAGCGAACGGATGCCATATAAAATGGAAAGGAACGGCCATAAAACTGAAAAAAATTTCCTTCCCGACCGCCATTTTGTTTGTTGCTATTTTCATCACGGGGATTAAAATCCCGTGATGTTTCACGGGATATAAACTAGTATCCAGGCCCAATTACTACTCCAGGCTGGCTGAATGTAACAAAAGGTACCGTGACAAAGAAGCAAAACGCCGACAGGAAGACTAAACCTGTGAACATAAAAGCTAGGAAAAGATCAAATAAAACAGGCTAAAACAGCGGCACACCAACGTGAACACAAATCATAAAAACTAAACCGATAAACAGGTAGGGAACCGGCAAAAAACGATGGGCAAAGTGACACAAACAGAATGCACAAAAAAACACGCGAGCTAAGTACACGACTAAAACTGAACCGAAAAGGGAATAAAATTCCCAATCCGCCGGTTAAGACCGCGACGCAGAGCGCCAAACTATAGCCTACGCTAAAAGAAAAATTCCTATGACGAAAGGGAAGCGGAGCTAACGTGAAAAACAATATGAAAATAGACAAAAGACCGGGCGTAACAGACAATATGCAAATGAACAACAGACTGGGCGTAACAACAGACTGCGCGTAACAATATGCAAATGAACAGACCGAGCAAAACAAAACTAGCAAAATAAAATAAAGACGTATAAAAGATACAACAGTAAAAGGCGAGCAGGAGGAAACGATAACTCCAAAGAAGCTGATGAAGCAGCATAACCAGAAGGAGACGAAGAAAACCATGCTGACCATGACCGGCTGGGAAGCTTGCACGCCATTGCCAGGAGAAACAAACAGCCGACTGAATAACTGCGCCGTTAAAAGGACGGAAGCCAGAGGAGTTTGAACTTCAGGAACAATGACTGTCCTAGGAAGAAGCTGAACATTTGGAAGGCATAGCCGAGCCGGGACAAACAAACCAGGCAAAGGGAAAAGGAAAACTTATCGACGACAAGAGCTAACAGATGACCGGACGAGGCGCTTCAATAAAAAGGCAATATTGCTAGGTTGCTGAGCCCTTATATACGCATTGTTAACCAGTGAGAATAATTTTCTAATAATTACTCGGGGCGATGACGTCATCGCCACGAGTTATAAATTTGTCTTTGTCGTGACAAGTCTGCCTAGGTCGAGTGGCTCGGCCAAACCGGTAGAATGAAAGCTGGGGGAGAGTGTTTTTATTGCTGACAAGGCGAGGCACCGATTATGTTATTGGTATTGATGGGGAAATTACCACGGTTTTATTTGCTGCGGATCTCGGAAACTACAGATGTTAATGTGATCGGGCGAATTCGCTGTAATTGTAGTTATATGCTAAGGTATTTTAGCGTGATTTTGTTTTCTTGGCTGCGACGAATTTCAACTTCTAATTGGTATGTGAAAATTGTTGTAGTTTGAATTTACCGGTTTGATTACATGGGGTTTTATGAATGTTTAGATTAATTGAATTAATGTTCTTAACCCCATAACCCTTACTATAGAAGCAAACAACTCAACAGAATATTTGTGGGGAAAAGGGGAAAGGGATGAAGTACTCCAACGAAGGTTACTAGGTCACTTTTATCTACGGGTGTAATAATCCCCGACGACTGCTAGATATCGCCCTGGGGGTGATAATCCCCCAGGGTACTCAGTACGAGGTGCTAATCCTCAAGAGGGGGTGATAATCCCCCAAGGATACTGAGTCTCAGTACGAGGTGCTAATCCTCAAGATGGGGTGATAATCCCCCAAGGGTACTGAGTGAGAGGTGATAAGGCTCTCTAGGGGGTGATAATCCCGCAGGGTACTCAGTACGAGGTGCTAATCCTCAAGAGGGTGTGATAATCCCCCAAGGGTACTGAGTGAGAGGTGATAATCCTCTCTAGAGGTGATATCCCCAGGATAGTCAGTGAGAGGTGATAATCCTCTGTAGGGGTCGAATCCCCCAGATTAAGCAGTAATAAGAGTCTATGGGGTAAAGGGTGACCTGTATGGGAGCACTTCATCCCCACCAAATACACAGAAGGTGTATTCCCCATAGACGATAAAACAGCATATTATAGTGGCTGCACGAAACTAATTGTCATGAGAATAAATTGTCACAAAAGTAAAATGTCTTGAAGTCAGTTAAACAAATTCTCATATCTGATCAATGGATAATGATGTGACATAGTTCGTAGTTCCATCCTGTCACTTTTTCTTGGGTGATAAACTTGAATGATGGGAGTCTTTAATCAGCAAGTGGTCCGATTGAATTGAAAAGACACTGCAGAATACTGAAAATGTCATTGGGATGCCTGGTCTGCACGGTCTGCATGTGTTGAATTCCTTGAGCTGCTTCTGCTCTGTTTTGAAGCGAAACGACAGTCGAGCTGAAAATATCATGGAATTGAATCATAAGAACATACCACTGAATATATATGTAGGATAATAAAACCCACAAGACTTTCTGGGCAGCCATACTCGAAACAATCTCTCAAATCCATGAAAAATTCACTGGAAAGCCTATGCTAGCATTCTTAGCTCTATCATGGCTCTGGAATAATAGTCAGTGACAACTGAATATAAATCGAGTGAACGGTAATTGTTTAGGGATATGATAGAACAAGCACCAATGGTAAAATATTAAGCTTTAAATATATATTAAAAGCTTTATACTGTGCTCAGCTCATGAATCATGCAACTTGCATGGCATGGTGCATGAAATTATTGAAATACATCATTGTGTTTGATAACCATCGAACATTAAATCGTGTACTTATCTCATAAATGACGATTCCGTCGAGCTCGGTTGGTGAATGAGTTCGCTGAGTTCAGGTGGGTCTGTAGTCGGAAGATAAGTGTTACT
The DNA here is from genome assembly GCA_029204205.1 of Desmophyllum pertusum. Lineage (NCBI taxonomy): Eukaryota > Metazoa > Cnidaria > Anthozoa > Scleractinia > Caryophylliidae > Desmophyllum > Desmophyllum pertusum. The sequence goes on from MU825396.1 coordinate 8,121,874, forward strand.
CGACGGCCAGGATTAGAAAGGCCATGCTGGGTGCACAGTGTTTGAAACTGAAGAGCGTGGAGGTCAGGGTTGATCGAGTTCCTTCGCGGTTCCTTCATACAGTAGTTCTGTCCTCGTGTGGCATTGATACCGGTGTATTTCGTGTCACTGAACGGATAATTATAGACGAGCTTCTGCCCTAGCATTTCCCTGAAGGCCACATCGAACGCAGCTGAAGTTTTTGTCACACAAAAGCGCTATTTTTCAGCACAAAAGAGGAGAGAATTTTAGTTCTGCGATTGAGATTCGCACAAACTATTGCTTAGCAGGCTTGGCACGTGATTATGAGGATCTACTGTGCACGTGAAAGCTTGCACCTGGTTGAGAGAGCTGGATCATGCGACATGAGAGGATGACCGGAAGAGAAGATCGCCGGAATGGATCACCGGCATGGATCCCGGGGGGGGGGGGGGGTACTCGCCAAAATTTTTGGTGGGGGTGTACGGCCCGCTTCTTGAAACCCTTACCCTATTTCAGACCAAAATATGTGATTTTTGATACCTTATTTCAGACCTGGCCCAAAAATCGATACCCTATTTCAGACCTATAAAATTAGCACACGTGTCTAATACATGACTTCAGCTACCCAGGAATGGGTTCTATTTGCGCAAACATTTGAAAAGGGCTTCAAATTCCCCGATGTTAATGGAAAAAAACAGTTTTGTCTAAAAGCCAAACCAAATTCCAGATCAGAGTGCACAAAACATACCCTATTTCAGACCAAAATGGTCAAAATCTATACCCTATTTCAGACCAAAACGGCTCAAAAACCATACCCTTTGGGGCGGCACATACCTATATAGCTTATATAAGGGAATACCCCCCCGGGCATGGATCACCTGAATGACCGGAAGTAATCAGTGACCTGGTATATTCTCTCTCTACGAGGGGTCTATGGTTATCACATTAACCTTAATTTATACTGATGTATAAATTAGCTTGAATTAGTTTTAGACATTAGTTTATACGATTATGGTAAAGAATCAATAGTCCTTGGGACACTCGATCAAATTCATGTAATTCACATGACAATTGTACTTCTCCGTCACTAAAAGTAAGTTTTGTACGCTACCCCTCCCCTCTCCCCTCCCAAACAATGTTGAAATGTAACTGGTCGCACTTGCTACATGAATGCAACATTGATCGGGGGAGGGGGGGTAAACTATAGCGTTTTTTGTTAAAAAACATAAAAAAAAACTGAAAAGTACAAACTGTCCCAAGACTTCTGTCCGTGAGTCTCCTGTAGCTCAGTGGTAGAGCGTCCGACCGGTGTGCGGAAGGTCATAGGTTCGACTCCTGTTGGGGGAACTCGGAATTTTTTTCCGAGTAGCTTGTGTCACTGACAGAATAATATCTTTCTCAGTTGACATGTTATTTGAAAGAGCTGAAAAGTGGCCTGATTCGCCGAGTTGTCGCGTTAAATTCTAAAGCCATTGACGTTGTTTTGTTTCTGTTTAGTATTGAATGATGTATATAGACTTCGTTGAAGGTAATGTAATAATTCGAAGGAGTAGGAAGCCGCCGAGCAATTCGTGTCCTGTTTGCAGTTGTATGAATCGATAGGAAATTCAAAATTGTTAAAGAGTGTTACGCGATCGAGCGAAACCGGGAATGCAAAAATATTTTTGGACGAAAGGGACATTTTGTTGACTAGGCGAATTCACATGGATTGTTTATTCTTAGCAGTGATAAAAATATTGCTGATAGATTCAAGATGAATCTTGCTGACAGTTCAGGGATGTGGGGAATACCATTAAATTTAACAAGTTACGTCATTCAAAAATACTGCTAACATGTCTAAAACTAATTCATTCAACTAAACTTTACACGTAAAAGATACAGCTGACTCTTCGCAAATAACTACAATTACAGCAAATTTGCCGATCACATTAGTTTGTAGATTTGGTAAAGGGTTTTATGAATGTTTAGATGGAAAGTACATGTTATCTGAAAGAGCTGAAAGACGGCCTTATTCGTCGAGTTGTCGCGTTACGAGCTATCCTTTTTTCAAAAATTGGTCCTTTGTCGTGGCTTGAAATTTGCCATCCCGCAATGGGTTTCCTCCATTGAAGTGAAGGCCAGCTTCGAAAAAGCTTATTGGAGGCTCGAGCCCAACCTGCCCGATGATCTTGAAGACCTTTCCGGCTGCAACCCTGCGATTTGTAGTACTCAACTACATCCATCGGAGAGGACCCAAACCCCGCAAAGCACTCCTTAAAGCCATCCACCAGTTAAAGCGACGCGATGATATTGTCATCACAAAACCAGACAAAGGGTCAGGAGTAGTCATCATGGGTAAGTCGGAATATCTACGCTTGTTATCTGAGGCATCCATAAATGATACAACGAAATTCAGAGCGCTTGATCCAGAGAGGCCGAAGACTAGAGGAAGACCACCCAAACATTATCATCCACTCCTTCAAAAGGAGAAAGACCTAGAATCTACTGTCCGAAGAATTCTAACCAAGCCGATTGCAGATTCCGTGCGCCCCACAGGCTCCCGGTTAGCACACCTGTATGGTTTGCCCAAGACCCTTTGTCCTACAACCAGTACACAATAACTGACACTTTTGAGTTTGCGAACGAAATTCGTGAATTACAGATCAACAATGGGGATATTCTAGTATCGTATGTTTTTCCTCACTTTTTACCAACGTGCCCCTAGAGGAAACAATACAAATACTCGCGGATAAAGCTTTTACAAACAACTGGTTCAATGAAACGCACTAATTGCAAATCAGCAGAAATGATCTTGTAGATCTCCTCAGAGCATCTACTAAAGACCAACTGCTTCAATTCAATGGGCAACTGTATGAACAAACCGATGGCGTTGCCATGGGTTCACCACTCGGGCCACTGCTAGCCAATGTCTTCATGGGATCCATTGAAGAAACTCTTGAGCGTGAAGGCAAAATGCCTTCATTCTACAAGAGATATGTCGATGACACATTGACCATAATGCCGGACACAACATCAGCGGCTACTTTCCTCCAGGTCCTTAACAACTGCCACTCTTCAGTGAAGTTCACCATGGAAACAGAGAGCAATGGTGTGCTTCCCTCTCTTGGTATGCAGCTACTGAACAGAGCTCCTCACATCGAGACCAAGGTTTACATAAAACCCACGAACACTGCTCTTTTGCTCCACTACCAGAGCCATGTCGATGTGCGCTACAAACGAGGGCTTTTGAAGGCCATGCTTGATCGTGCGTATCGCTTATCGTCCGGTTGGTCGTATTTTTCTGAAGAATGTGACCCATTGAGAGCACTTTTCTCCAGGCTGAAATATCCGCAACAACTTATCAATACTACCGTCAGGTTTTTTGTTGCTTCAAAGGCCGAAGACCAGCAACCAACACCTGCCCCTGGTGAGAGTCCAGCAGTACGAATATTCTTGCCCTTTAAATACCAGGATTCGGCAGACGTAGTACGCACACAACTCAAAGACCTAAGCCAGAAGACTCGCACATTCATTCAACCGGTGTTTGTTAGCAACAAGATCCAACAGGAGCTCAAAGTACAAGATAAAATATACCGCCCATTGTAAACCAGCAGCGTGTAGTGTATACATTTCAATGTGACTTGTGCGATGCAAGTTATGTAGGGTATACACTCAGGCACTTACACCAGCGCGTGGTTGAGCATAAGAACCAGTCATCTTCCATTGGCAAGCACTATAGAGACAAACACTGTATTGTCCGGAAAGACCTTGACAAACACTTTTCCGTCCTCAAGAAGTGTAACAATAAGTTCGATTGTTTAGTGCATGAAATGCTGCTAATTAGAGAATTGACACCATCTCTTAATGTCCAATCGGAGTCAATTCGAACCAAACTATTTGCGTGACATTGCATAATTATTTCTTATATTAATCTTCAGTGAACTATTTCTGAAAGTTTATTCTAATCATTTTGAACTTGAAAATGGCGTCATGACGACTCCGAAACGTCGTTCGTTTATATATCGTTGATTTTTACATGCTTATGTATTACCAAACCTTTGCTTATAATGAGAATATTGCTGTAGTTATTTTTGATTATACACGTTTGGAGAAGTTGGGTATTCCTTGCGTGGAAGTTATGTGTAATTTGTTTAAAACGGTGGTGTTTTTGTAATGAGAATTATTAACATAGCCGTCAGAATCACGCTATCTATTTCAATAGCGCGAGCGTGCATGTATAACTCAATATACGCACGGCCGTGCGTACATAAAATGACGTGTGCAAATGTCTTTATCTCTGAAGAGAAAATTGTGTCGCTCCCTCTAATTGTTTTATTTTAAAAATACTTCACTAACTTTTGGTTAAACTTCTGTATTACGTTTTAATAGTTTTAAATCGACTGAGTGATTTTTCAGTTCCATCTAAATGAAGCATGATTTGTATGAAAACGGCGGCAAACCTCAGTCTGCGCGGTGTTGTTAGCAAGTTGAATGAAAAGCGAGCAAGACAAACTTTTCTTTGGATTAATCTTCACTCAATCTCTTCTAAAGTTTCATATATTCTGGAAAATTGTGCAAATGGTTTACCTTAAAATGGGAAGATCTGAAATAACTGTCGAGCTGAACATTATATTCACTTTTCAAGTCGAACGGACTGAATGGAGCCAAAGATTTCACCCGTTTACGGCGAGCATTAACACGCTTGACGATATTTATTGTGCTGATTCCAGCTGGAATTGACAAGCCTCTTCGAAATGCAAGGTAACAATACTGTATAGGCTAAGCTTAAATTTGTGGTGGAAACAATTTGTCATTTTCTGGACGAATTTATGTCGGTTTTCAGATCTCCCCGCAAATCTTTTAGTGCATGCTCGTTCATTCTCGTTCATTCGCATTTCACTGATTTCAGTACTGTACATTTACAGGCATTTCTCATTAAATATTTAGTTCCAAACTTCGTGCATTATTTAGTAGACTTAACGTTTGTTTGATTTAGAAAGGCCGAAGTTTTTTACTTAATTATTTGAGCCGCATCTTTTTCCAATTTCACTGTCTCGATCGCGAACAAACCGCCCTAAAAAAAATGTCTGAATTTTGTAATCAATCACAAATAAAACCTGTTTTCACGCGATATTTTGTAAAAGAATTGGTTCATGCTTTAGCTGTGCGTATATCGAGTTATGGATGCACTTGGGAAGTTTGGAGAGCACTCAAGAAGCTAGAGTTGCTCTCGGCTATCGCCTCGAGCAACTCTTACGCTTCTCTCGTGCTCTTCAAACTTCCCGCGTGCATCCATAACTCGATATACGCACGCTAACCATGAACCAATTCTTAAATAATTTTGTTTTTGTCGTGTTTAGTCGCAACGGAAGAAAAACAATATTAACAGTTATTCTTCGAGGACGGGCCGGGTATGAGCTGATATATATATTTAACCAACGAGACGCTTCGCCGAGTTGGTTATAATCAGCTCATATCCGGCAAGTCCGAGAAGAAAAAAAAATTATTATTTCCGCTCCAAGAAAAATACATGCCTACAAATGTACAACAAATGCAACTGAACGAGCACTGAAGGAAGCCTGAAACAACTTTGCGGTTTACGGAAAGTCCCGAACTGAAACCAATACAAATCTGCACAAATTTAAACTGAATGAAACCCTGTTTACACTACAATTTTAAGCTTAACCTATTCAGTATTGTTACCTTGTATTTCGAAAAGGCTTGTCAATTACAGCTGGAGTAAGTTTTCAAAACCAGCACAATAAATATCGGGAACGAGAAAGCATAAGTCGATCGTCAAGCGTTGGTGATGGTACAATCGAGGACCACTTCACAGTGAAATTGTCTTCGAAGATCACTCTTTTTCTCTCCATCCATGTAGATATTGACGCTTTCCTTTGCTTTTTACTTCAGTGAACGTGATTTTATCTGGCTCAGTTTCGCTGGTTTCAACACAATTAATTCTGTAGTAGTGCACGATTTGCTCGCCGTAAACAACCCGTTCAGCTGTTCATTCAACTTGTAAAATGAATATAATGTTCAGCTCCACAATTATTTCTGATCTTCCCATTTTAAGCTAAACCATTTGCACAATTTTCCAGAATATACGAAACTTTAGAAGACACAGAGCGAAGATTAAAATTCTGTTTTGCTCTCTTTTCATTCAACTTGCAAACGGAAGACCGCGCCAGCAGTTTTTGCCGCCGTTTTCATACAAATCATGCTTTATTTAGATTGAACTGAAAAAAATTACTCAGTCGAGTTATAAATTTTTAAAAAGTAATACCGAAGTTTAACATAAAGCTAGTGACGTTTTTAATCAAACAATTAATCCATTCGCCCTTGTTGGATATACAAGTACATTAGTAGTTCATCATTTTTCCATATTTGGTCAACTTAAGTATAATGGCTCAGATCCATAGAGGAGGGAACCAATCAGAAAGCTAGAAAATCATTATCCAGAGGTAAAATTTAGTGAGTGAGAATATTGCTGTAGTTATTTTTGATTATACACGTTTGGAGAAGTTGGGTATTTCTTGCGTGGAAGTTATGTGTAATTTGTTGAAAATGGTGGTGTTTTGTAATGAGAAACTTGAATGATTACGGAAGAAAAACGGAAGAAAAAACAATATTGACATTTATTCGAAAGGGGAAATTGCTGACGAACACGAAACGAGTTGAGGCTTGCGGATTAAATTTAACAAGTTACGTCATTCATATTGATGGGAAATTTATTAAGACTTTTTTAACTGCTATGAGTCACGGAAACGATAAACATAGACATTATTTGTAACGCGTGAAAGTTATCTGTGAACTCATTTCAAGGTGATTTGTTATGTTTCAACTTGCAATTGGTATGCTAATTTTTTTGTGTGATTCAGTTGTATTATACGTTTGATGACTGTGGATTTGTGATCGTTTAGATGGGAAGTTGAGTTTAGTCAAGAGAGTATATGATAGCGTTGGCTACACAAATGTTTCAGGGATTTTAGGGGATGTTTTCGCGGTCTGGTAACAAGAAGTATTCGATAATTGCTATGTTTTTTTCGAAAAATGGAGGTGATGTGTGATGAATGATGATGTAATGTGTGATGATTTATAATGTGCGTTTCCACGTGGAATATACGCTCAAACACATCTTCTTAATCCTCGGCCACCTAGGGGGGGGGGGGGGGGGGGTGGTCTATTATTACACATAGTCCAGTAGCGTAATTTAACACCCAAAAGGATGGTATATTTACACGCAAAACATTTGTGTAAAATAAGTGTAAAACAACTTCGTCATATTTCCTTCTTGTAAAAGGCTTTATTTTAAAATAAATATTCCATGTGGAAACGCACGTTATACATCACACATCACACATCACCTCCATTTCCAATTATCGAAAACTTCTTGTTACCAGACCGCATAAACACCCACTAAAATCCCTGAAGCATTTGTGTAGCCAACGCTATCATACTCTCTTGACTAAACTCAACTTCCCGTCTAAACGATCACAAATCCACAGTCATCAAACGTATAATCCAACTGAATTACAAAAAAAAATTAACATAGCAATTGCAAGTTGAAACATAAAAAATCACCTTGAAATGAGTTCACAGATAACTTTCACTCGTTACAAATAATGTCTATGTTTATCGTTTTCGTGACTCACAGCAATTAAAAAAGTCGTGGTAAATTCCCCATCCATATGAATGACTTAACTTGTTAAATTTAATCCGCAGGCCTCAACACGTTTCGTGTTCGTCAGCATTTTTCCCTTTCGAATAAATGTCAATATTGTTTTTCTTCCGTTGCGACTAAACACTTGACAAAAACAAAATAATTTGTCATTACAAAACACCACCGTTTTCAACAAATTTCACATAACTTCCACGCAAGAAATACCCAACTTCTCCAAACGTGTATAATCAAAAATAACTACAGCAATATTCTCACTCACTAAAAATAAACAATCCATGTGAATATTTTTTCTATATTCGCCCTAAACACACTTGCCAAGTTAGCCTGCGAGCAAGCTCTCTTGGCGTTTTTTGGGGGAAAAGAGAAAGAGCTGGAGAAATAGAGCTTGCACGGATGTCTCAGAATTTTGAATGCCGCCCCTCAAAACCCCCCGCCGTTTCCAGCTGTTTGAGCTGTCAAAATTTGGTCAATTGAAACTTCGTGGTCGTCTCAATTTTCTACGTAACGCAATGCCTTCCTCGAAAAGTACTAAACGGATCGAATCGAAAAACATCTCTATCGATAGGGGTTTCAAAGCGCAGGACAGCTAGAATATTTGTTCCCCGTTTGTTAGAAATTCCGCTCTGAAATTTCTGTTGCAAGATTTTGCATATTTAATTACAAAAGCCAGTGTGTAGTATTTCCCAGTATGCTACGAAAAATGTTGTTTCTCCGGAACTACCGTACCATTTGACTCGAGAGAGGTCTCTTTGGAAAGCATTTTCAAAGCGCTGAACAGAAAAAATATTTAGTACGTGCCCCTTCGAAGTTTACTTCCAAAAATACCTGAACTAATTTTTCTGCATGAGTGATAAACATCAATTAATTAATTAATTTCCACCAATCAGCATTTCGCGTCTATTTTTTGAGCGCAGATATTCAAAACTCTGAGACATCGTGGCAAGCTCTCTTTCACTTTCCTGCCTCCCCACCCCCCCCCCCCCCCCCCCCCCCCCCATTCATTCAACTAATCTAAACATTCATAAAACCCCAGTTATCAAACCGGTAAATTCAAACTACAACAATTTTCACATACCAATTAGAAGTTGAAATTCGTCGCAGCCAAGAAAACAAATCACGCTAAAATACCTTAGCATATAACTACAATTACAGCGAATTCGCCGATCGCATTAATATCTGCAGTTTCCGAGATCCGTAGCAAATAAAACCGTGGTAATTTCTCCATCAATACCAATGACATAATCGGTGCCTCGCCTTGTCAGCAATAAAAACACTCTCTCCCAGCTCTCATTCTACCGGTTTGGCCGAGCCACTCGACCTAGGCAGATTTGTAACGACAAAGACGAATTTATAACTCGTGGCGATGACGTCATCGCCCGAGTAATTATAAAAAAATATTTTAAATCGACAATCTACTCCCATGAGGAACTTAAGCCAGGAAAAAAATTATCCCCAGGATCCCGTAAGTAGATTAAGATGCGGCTACCGAAAGTGTTATAATCTGTCAAAACTCTTCTAGTCATGTTGTCATCACTAGTGTTATGCGGATCCTTTTTCATTTCTGGAGGCAGAATAAATTATAATTTTTGGCGGTGAAATCGCTTCACCTTGGCGGCAAATAGTGAAGTTTATTTGGTTTTATCTCGTAAGTAGAAATGCTCTCCAAGTCGGAGTTTTCACTAAAGTTACAGGCCGGGTGATCTTCTCAGAGATTGATCTTTATAATGTACCTGTACATGCATATCTAGAAATGGTGAGTTCTGTGGAAATGGTGAGTTGCGGCGATTTCACACTGGGCGCCGTCCATGAAGTAAAGGCCATTCACAATACTACTGAATCTTGAAGATGGCAATTTATACTTGTACACGATAAATGAATTGTTCCGTTATCGAAAGGCCAGTTTTTCTCTGTTGTACAGCGAATGCTGAAGATTGCATGCGAGTAGGCTGTCCTGTTTCAGTGGGTTTAAATCGCGCGAGCAGCGAAACCGAGATTACTTCAAAGCGGTGTATTTTTGAGATCAGTAAACGCTGGTAAACGTGAATGCATTCGTATTCGTGTTTGCATGCATATATATATGCACATCGTCGATCATTCACTTTTTAAGTCACACGGAGGATCAGCTGAAGGATGCCAGGTAAGTCTGTTCCGTGCTTTTTTAAACAAAGTAATGTTAGTAGTGGTTTAGAAGTAATAAATTTAGGCGAGTTTCGTCAACCCAGGCGTCAACCACTAGAATCAATACAACCACTCTATTTTTATTGCCGCAATCCCTACTGAGAAAGAAAGCGCATTGAATAGAATTGATTTACAATATTTTAAACGCAGTTTTCCCGGTAGAGAAACTACAAATTTCGTTGACATATATACAAAATCGAAGAGCGGAATGATGTTTCGATCGCTGTATACATGTATATGCGTCAGTGCAACAGAGGGATACCAAAAAAAGCTCACTGCCAAAAAACACTAATGCAATCCGGCCTCAGTGTTTTATTTTTTTAATCGTCGGAGTGTCTCTCTTAGGTATTCAGTTCAATTTGGACCGTTGTTATCTGAAGACAGGATTTAACACTTTCTAAGTTTTAACTCAGTTCTGTCTCTCTTGGGTAGTCAGTTCAATTTGGACTGTTGTTATCTGAAGGTAGGACGTTAACACTTTCTAATCAATATTTGAAGTTTTTTTTTTTTTAACTCCGTTCTGTCTCTCTTGGGTAGTCAGTTCAATTTGGACTGTTGTTATCTGAAGGTAGGACGTTAACACTTTCTAATCAATATTTGAAGTTGTTTTTTTAACTCAGTTCTGTCTCTCTTGGGCAGTCAGTTCAATTTGGACTGTTGTTATCTGAAGACAGGACATTAACCGATAATTTTTCAAAATTATTTTTAACTCAGTTCTCTCTTGGCTGCGACATCCAAAAAATAAGCAAGACAAGCATGCTGTGATCCGGTCAAATACCCGGCCCTCATTGAAGGAAATTTTTTCCGTTCTTCTTCAGAACGCGAATTCGGGGCATAATCATGTTTTTTTTATATTTTTAGGACGAAATTTAGCGCATAGCAAACTTTTAAACGAGAGTGTCGTTGTCAAGATCATACGTGACCAAAAATACCGACAGCTACGCGAGCGAAAGTGTCGGTCTGGAAAACATTTTATGTCAAAATAACCTGTAAACTGTGTTCTTCTGTTACAGTTAATAATAAGCCATGGGTAGATTCAATCTACCCTTAGCCTAATTTGCATAACTTTTTTTCGTGGCCTAAGTTCGTCCTTCAGTTGATCATTACACGGAAACGGATACAACAAAATGGCTCAACAAACAACTCCCAAATGGCTTATATTCCCTTTATTATCTTAGTCGTTTCTATGTTCTCTACAAGATGTTCTTCAATAATTAACCACAAAGAATGGTAACGACACATTGGGCACCTTCTTTTTTGCACGTTCAGCCTGCAACAACAAACAGAAATAAGCATCGTGTTAGTTTGAGTTCTCACATCAAAATTATTATTTTTATTCTCCTGTATTTCTTATAGCTCCTCATGAGGCAATTCAATTTTATTTGACTACTTCCCTTCGGTTTATTGCCCTTCGTTTTTCGTATCATGAAATGTGTGTTTGTGTTCGGATAAATTACAGCGGTGACCAATCACACCCGACAATCGATTCAAGTATTATTGGTAATGTTACACGAGAAACTCTTTGCATGTATGAACAACATCAGATAATTAAAAAAGAAAGAAACGTTCAGTCCAAATTATACCTTTGTAGCATTATCATGATATAGTTTTTATACACAAACTATAGTATTCAGCCGCAATGTTGGTGTCTTCTTTGGGATACCAATATGGCGGTTATAAAATTGTACACGAAGTAGAGTAGATTATACCATCAATATCATTAGCTTTCACTTCAAAGCTCTTTAGATATGACTTCTAAATTATTATCTGTTCTATTTCGATACAGTTTGTAACGGCGCTCAGTTACGAAGATATTCAGTTGACGTCCATCAAAAGCTATTTTTGCCTTCTTTTTGGCACCAGAATGACTAGTAATCTCTCAACAAATATTACAACGGTATTCTCTATGTCCGATTTATCGATTTTTTAACGAGGAATATTTTAACGGATTTCTCGAGTTCAAGCAATAATGAACAAACTTTGTGACTCTTCTTAACATTTATCTTGGAACATTTTGCTATTGTCATTTTATTTTTTTGTTTAGACTCGACCTTGCTATGGAAGCCATGTTTTGACATGCTGTTCTTTAGCTTTTAGTGTTAATGATGTTTTGTAACATTTACTCTACTATATTTATAGTTATGGTTAACTTTCTTATATTATTTTCCACTTTCTACAAACATTAAAACAAATATGAAATCCAAGATGGTGGGTCGAAGAAGGCGGCACTATCTACCACCTGAAATACTGGTTAAAACCCACCCTGTTTAAATGGAAGTGACTATTCTGCACTCATTTCATGTAGAAAAGCGCAGCTTTTTTGTTGTCTCGCGCGCCTCGTCCATTGCGTGCGCCCCTTGAACTCGCACTCGATAAGTAGTCAAGCAGTGAGACAATAGTAAGACACCTGATGACAAGCTATACCACGTATACTTCGGTTAGCCTATATAACACTCTGATTAGTTTAGTAGCACTCCGGTTGGCTTAGATAGCTTAGGCTAACCTTTATATCGAGGTTAGGGATTTCTAGCTAAACAAAATCAGGAACTTGGCGGCTGACGTTGGTAGTCTATTGAGCATAATTCTCACTAGGCAGTCCATCGTCCCAAGTGCAGATTAGTCACGCCCCTGTTCAAATATGCTCATATGTACAACTTACAAAATGAACACGTCTTTTCACACCAGTACTTCATGTTTTCAGGATATGTTTGACAATAACCAGCATCCTTATAAGGTGCGCATGGCCTATCCAATCTGTCGAAGCAGTTTCCTATTTTCAAAAACAAAAAGTATATTTTGATAAAAAATAATTCCTAAAATCTTACATAAGGTCAAGACATTAAGGATTACACGTTGTTTACCTCAACTTAAAAATTGTCAAACTGAAAGTCTTCAGTTTTGCACAACCCACATCCCGGTGTGTGGTTTAGGTCTACAAAATGCCTGCGTTCAAACGAGATACCTAACGAGACTGTAGCGAAAAGCTTGACGCTTGAAGTTTGTTTTTTGTATATAAAAGCGATTGCTGTTTAAAACACTGTCCTTTACAAAATAATAATAATAACTTGAACAAATTTAATATTCTAAATTTATCTGGATGAGCCATACATGCGCAGCTCCTTTAAAAGAACCATTCCTTGCTGACAAAATAGTTTTTAGGTTTATTACTTTTAATATCCACCTTTATGAGAAAAATTTGCAATGAATATAATCGGCCCCTATATTCCAAATCCCAAAGCTACCGCACCGCTCTTCCTCCTACAAGGTTAAAATACATTTTCCTACGGAGGGTATATAAATATTAACCATCACTCACCTGAATTTGTAGGAGCCGGAGGCTCGGTAGGGGCCGGAGTCTGGACTCCACCACCGCTGTCAGAACCTGTTGTATGAAAAAAGCAAGTCAGTTCTCTCTCCAGTCTATTCCAGTTCGTCGTATCATCCACCCCTCCTCCTCCTCTCCGCGTAAATTAAAATAATATTTTAGAGGGCTGTCAACTATATCAACTTAACAAATTGACGTCAGTTTTTTATGCGTCTGTCCTGTTATTTATCATGAATTGCGTCATAACATTGTCAAAGTAGCTGTGGATCCACGAGGCGAAGCCGAGTGGATCCGCAGACTACTTTGACAATATTATGACGAAATTCATGATCAATAACAGGACAGACGAAACTGACGTCCATTTGTTTTTACAATAACAGCAGGCCAAAATGATCTAGCGTAGACTTCAGACGAGGGGAAACCAGTTAAAAGTGATCTGAATTTGTTTTACCCGAAACGATTCCGAGAATCACATTTTCGTGAACTTCAAACTACGTACAATAACTCGATAATAAATTTCTTAGACAGATTTTCTGAAACTAACCTTTATTCCATTATGGAAATTCTTGTAAACCCGCTGAAATATTCGCAAGTTCAGTCCATTCTTATCAGTTGTTTTGAAGTTTAATACACGCGGCAAAATAAACGGATTCAAAAAAATAAATATAAAAAAATAAAAAAATAAAAAAATAAAAAAAAATAAAAAAAATAAACGGATTCCAGTCAACTTCAGCGTCAAACTCCAACAAATACTGTTCTCTTTCGCTTTATCGTTGAATTAATTCTCAGTCTGCCGATTGAAAAGCAACCTGTGAACGACTTTTCATGATTTACGTCTCAAAGAACTCCTGTTCAGATGTAATTTTTCCACTTTACCGACCTGACAACGCTGCCATTTTGGCGAAATTTTGAAGCCTTTCCACGAGTGATTACGTCATTCATGTGTCTGTCCTCGTATTGACAATAAAAATTAACCAATGAGCGCGTGGAAATTTTGACAGTTATTGTAAAAAGGCTATTTATATATGATTTTAAATTATACTCCGCATTCTCCTCTTCATTAAGCACCGTATCTGTCAAATACTTTAAATCCAATAAGGCTTCATCCCGGGCCGATATCGACTTGGAAAAACAAAAACAAATAAGCAATATATAACAGGTGCCCTTCTTCTACTTCCGTCTGTTTATTATCCACAAGCTTATCGTAACATTGCTCGTGTAGTCTTACCATACAAGGATTGTATTCCAGCAATGTCATCAGAATGGAGCTGCATGCCTTCGACGTAGCCTGTGTAGTAAGGGTACATGATCGCCCCATTTACGTTTGAATGTTGCAGACCTAAGGAATGTCCAAACTCATGCGTTGCCACCCATAAAAGATTGACACCATTTGAAGTACCATCGGTGTAGGTTTCGTCCTCGTCAAAATGAGCTCGTCCATCCTCAGGGAAATATGCATGCGCCAGAACACCACCGGGTCCGTTGAATGGATAAGGACAAGTTCCCTCCACATTTGTACCACCGTGACTGTACCTACCGAAGCTAAATTAAAAGAAAACACGTTCTTAAAATTAAAGTATGTCATTAGGTTTATCGATAATTGTTATTGGTTATGCTCAGTCTACCTGGCTAATAATTAGCTGGTAGATGGCAGGCCTAACGATAATTATCTTTAAAGAATGTCACGACATCTATGTATATCAGTTTATTGATATGAAAACGTCACTGGACCTTTGCAAGCAGTAGTAGAAACATGTCATAAGTAATGGTAACACAAACTTATGTTTCCCTGGTATATTTTAAGTGTCTTTTCTTTAACTAGAATGAAATATTCTCTCTTAGTAAGGTTCCTTAGTATTGCACTGCGCATCGTTTATGGGCATAATTTCGCGCGCGCACATTAAAAACATGGCGGCTTATTCTTTGTGGCAATGCTCACCAGAGAGGTAAATGATCGTTTTTTCGTAAACGAGCACCGTGACCTATCATTTGTCCGCATATTTAAGTCTAGTAATCATCTTCTTTCTATAAAAGGAGTATAGACCAATTCCTATTGCAGAAAAAATAATAATCACTGGAAACGTGAAAAAAATACTTGTTTTTGGTTGATTTTTTAAAGAATTATGAGGAATTGTTAGTCGAATATATCTTTTTCGCGATAATGGTGACCTATTCTTTAAATCTATATTTTGAAACATTGCATCGCAATGTTAAATTAGGGAAAGTTTCAGAAACTTTCTGTTGCAACTTTTATTTCGATGGAATCACCGTTAAAGAACATTGGGGGGGGGGGGGGGGAGGGGTGGTTGAATATAACTATATCAGTTTATATAATTAAGGCTAAATTTAATGTATACATAGTGTGTCAACTCTAACCAACGAATAAAATAACGAAGTATTGTAACTGAGTGTTGTATATTCAAGGTATTCCTTTCCTCCTCGAACACTTTTATGGTCTCACATGTAACAACAACAACAATATTTATTGTACCGAAAAGGAAGAGAAAAATTAAAATATTATTAAATTCAATGCAAGGTTAGACAAATTGGGCAGCTATCTATAGAATTAGGAAAATTGTAATATCGGTCTTACATCTATAGGTAGATAAATATATAATAACGAAATAATATACAGATGCAGGAAAAAAAGTAAAACGGTAATTAGAAAAAAGTAGGGGGAAAAGTTAAAATGACATAAACAATAGTACTATTTAAATAATTATTATGAATTGATGATATTCCTTTTTATAGTTTTTCTAAAAGCTAGCCTGTGTAGTAATTTTCTATCTTTACACCTTTACACATATATTTTGTATTTAGCGGTTTGTAATTAGATACACAACATGAAGGTCTCCCCCCCCCCCAACTTCCATCCATCACATGGGGCATTACATGTCTTGCTTTGACTGAAATAATATTTAATACTTGTAATTATTTAGGTTCATGAGCCACCACGGTATAATGAACAGTTCAATTTATCATTTACTCCACATTCAACAAACCACTAAGTGTAGTATTCGCAATGACTTGGTTGCATCAACGTTTTTGACTACAGACGAAGTTGATGATATTTTTCTGTCTTGTTTAGTTGAGGCTTTTGTTAATGATTTGCCTTTAATTCAGGGAACTTTAATTCATGGTAAAATTAGCAAAACAAAAATACCCATGTTTGATAAACGCCGGGCCCCGAATAAATGGTAAATATACGGTAATCATATATTGGATGAAATGCAAGGATGAAAACCTTCTCCAGCTTACCTTATTTTGATGTCAGCATCGCTGGCGCTGTTGGCTTCACTGAATGACAACCCAGACACGTCGGCCCAAAACTTCAGTGCAAGGGGAAATATCTGTCTTTGTTGGTCCTATAGTTCATAACAAACAAATATGCTTATTATGAAGAACTCTTTTAAATAATTGTGACCACGCTGACAACCCAAAATTAAAAGGATACTAGCTTTTTCCAGTCAAACTACTCTCTGAATGCATTTACCTTTATAGCTCCACATTCAGGGACTTATTTGAATTATTTATTTTATTCTTATTTATTGCACTTATTTTTCGTGTTATTAACGGGTATATTGACTGCTATTACTGCTTCATTGAGTTGACAAAATATCTGATCTAGTATTAGTCAATCATTTTATTTATTATTTCATTATTCTACTACTCAAGATCGCACTCACAGGTGGTAGGTCATCACCAGGTTCGACAAAGTAAGTCAAGTGTTTCTTCGCCCACTTGCCGGCAGCATTATATCTTCGCATGCGAGTTTCTCCGTTAGAATCACTAACACCACACCTTGGCATCTTCATGAGACCGATAGTGGCGTCATCCAGTTCACCACTGACTGGGAGACCAAAGTACTCTTGAAACCTTGTGATGGCGGTGGCCACGTCGTGATTTCCACTTCGAGTGGATGATGTATACCCGTATTGAGCTAGAAATTTCTGAGAGATAATTTCCATGAGTATTTCAAACATTTTGAGAATTATGAATCAGAGAAGATTTAGTATGTGTATGTACAGGAAAATGTTAAATAAACAACTGAAGATAGGGAAGGAGCCCAACCAATAAGAAAGTATTTTACAATACATGCATCGCGCTCGATTGTATATATGCATGTTTTTGTTTTACAGCGTTTTACAATGTTGGTACAGCGTCAACCTCGATTCCAGGCTCTCTCTCCTTTTCCTCCCTTGTCGTTGAGTAGAGAGACCCTGGTTGCGGCTGGTCACGTGACCACCCAAATTCTGGGTGGTAAAAAAATATATTCGGAGGGAGGGGTGGTAGAGTGTTAGAGTTGTTGCTGTGACAAATCTACCATGCGAGGGTGAGAGCGTTGACTCTGAGTCCAAACTCGCAGATGCAGGTCTTCAAACAACTCGCAAAGCAAGCACCAAAAAAGTTTGTACATAAGCTTGACTTGCGGTTATTCAAGCTTCTACAGGCTTTGCCAGGCCATTTGCGAAGATCACTGCGATAATCTTTTCTTGGAAACCGCTTGCGTAATTCTCAGAACTACACAACTACGTCGGACGTTTTACAACGGAATTTTGTCCATGGAAGAAAGCCGATCATTTCGGTATGTGAACAGCTTTAAGGTAATGAGTTTAAGTGATCGTTAAATTGTATTCACTGCAAAAACTGCCGATGGAAAAAAATTCCTTCGTACAGTCCGTTTGACATTCGTGCCGTACAAGGTTGTTGATTTTCAAGGAACCGCCGGCGGGCGGCTTCGAGCGGTTGTTGTTGTAGATTTTTTGACACAAGAAAACTATATATTACGGTCAAACTAACGACAGAATCAGTTAGAGAAAATAGCAAGCTACTCTTTTATCCTAAAATTTGGACTATTTCACTCCTGATTTCGCTCCAAATGAATTTGTAAATAAATGCCGTTGTGTTTTAATTTACCGGAGTTCACAGGGTCAGTGAACGAGCTCGCCAAGCTTATTGTTGTTTTCAAACTTGGTTTGAGACCAAGGTGTCTGGTTTACAACCTCGTTTAGCTTTACGATCATGAACCTGTCTACTTATATTCTGATTTTCTACTTAGAATTTGTGTTCGCAAAGCGAATTTTCCATTCTTGTAATATAATATTCGCGCCGCTGCTTTTGTGGCTCGAAAATATCCGTCACGTATACATGTTCATGTCATGAATTCGAAGTTGTACAGAATAAAAACAAACGTTCCATACAAATAGCCAGTTTCACTTTTAACATATAAACCAGCAGAAAGCAAGGCTGTTCCATTTTGAACCAAGCTCGATTTGCCCCTTCGATCCCCTTGTTAGTAATTATTGTTCACCTTGACAAAACGGCCTCAAAGACCCACCCTCCCTGCGGTATTGTTGTAACCGCATGGTCACGTGACCAGCCGCAACCAGGGTCTCTCCCCTCAACGACAAGGGAGGAAAAGGAGAGAGAGCCTGGAATCGAGGTTGGTACAGCGTCAAAGAAAATGGAGCTTAAAAACGCATGAACGTGCTTAACATTGCC
Source organism: Desmophyllum pertusum (assembly GCA_029204205.1). NCBI lineage: Eukaryota > Metazoa > Cnidaria > Anthozoa > Scleractinia > Caryophylliidae > Desmophyllum > Desmophyllum pertusum. The sequence goes on from MU825396.1 coordinate 8,140,542, forward strand.
ACACACGATTGTCGAGATGCGTCCCGTGCCTGATGTTTATATTTATCCGCGAAACCCATGCAAAAGTATCTCTGGGTATAAAGAAAATTGTTAGTTAAGCAATTAAAAAGTTGCAAATTGACAATTGACTTCAAAAAGGTTCCTATTCAAAAGTTTAATCACAAGTGCTCGATAAATTAATGTTCTCCACGCCCTGATACTTTAAAGTCACACCTTTTGGCACTATACTGGATCCTGGAAAGCACAAATGAAGCTTTGCCTGAATTCTGAAACAATCATGCTCTTTAGTTAGTGGTTTGAGGCTTTTAGTAATAATCGTTTAAAGAAACAATCGCTTAGAAAAATGTGTCCTAAAGTTTTAGATTTAATTGAAATTATGATCGCGCGACAATAAGGCAAATGTTTTCGATATTTCAGTGAAGACTTAAAATAAAAGCAAAAAAATACGTAAATGTTCCTTATTTCAATTGAATTTATAAACATACCAAGGCCATAGTTTGATCATCGTCACAAATCGCAACTCCAACGAGAAACGGCAACAAAAGAGCGACAGCCAGCATTTTCATGATTCTTCCGCAGCAAGCTCAGCTCTGTTTAGAAGTGAGTATTCTGAAAACTGACTCACTTGTTTTATATTCATAAGTACAAAATATGATACGCCTTTTTTCCTTAGAGCTGTCCTACAATAGAGATGCTATCAATCTTATTTATTGTATATTACAATAAAAGATCTAAATGCAGGTATCATATTATACTTACGGACCAGCTAAATAAGTTCAGGGTACATGTATGTTTTCCATCTAGTCAGTTCTATGTCAGATGAGTTCCTCTTACAGCTATTCAAATACGTCTTTTGTGCCGAGTTTGCTGTGGAAATGACAATAGTTGTGATTGCCTTAAAAGTGTTCTTTTCACGCTTTGTATGTCGTATTTGCCACAACTTGGCCTAAGTGTATTCACCTTGCTTTTAAAATTTTATTGCGTTATTTTATATCATTCACCTTGTTTTCCATCAAACAAAACTGCCATTATGTCTGAAGATTGAACATCCCTTGTTTATATTTCAATTCAGACTTCATTTATCTTCTATTACTTAGTTTATTTGCTACAGTACGACAAAGCAGCACGTAATCCTAATGCCGACACCATTATCGATTTGTTCTTGACCTTCCATCGGCACCTATACTATTTTACTATTTTCCGAGAAAGCTTACAAGCTGCTTCCTGGTGAGTATTGTCATAGTTACGAAATCAAACCCCATCCAGTAAAAATACAGTAGAAAGTGTGCCGTCACTCAGACTTTGTCCTCAGTGTGTAATCACCTTGTTTGTAAAATGTTCTTAGAATATTTTATATCCTTCACCTTTTTATTATTCAAATAAAATTTTCATTGTGTTCGACGATGGAACATTGCTTGTTTACATTTCAATTCACCTTCACCTTCTATTAGTATTTACCAGTAGGGTTTTTTTTGCATACGACAAAGCAGCACGTAATCCTAATGCCGACACGATTCTTGATTCGAGAATGTGTTCTTGTAGGTTGTAGACTAGTGTATCTTTCCGACGTCAGTTCCCATAGCTCCAGAGTGTATTTTGCGAAAAACACACACACACACACACACACACAAAAAAAAAAACACGTACGAAACGATAACTCGACGAGTACATACGCTTCAAGACTCCTTGTCTGATCAGCTCCAGTCTTAATCTAAAAAAAAAACTTCCTTTTGGGCGAAACATCAAGTTCCGGAAATGCAAAAATTAAAACAATCCATACGACTACCCCGTTAATCCGACCAACCCGTTATTACGACCAACGACCAACTTTTGGAGTCCCCAGTCGTTATTTTCTTTATAAAATACGACCCGTCAAAATGTTTGGTGAGACTGCTGAATGAAAACAGACACAATCTGTCAAACAATAACCCATTTTAGTGAATTTTGCCCTTCAAAGTTTTAATTAGCGTATTCAATTGATATGGCGTCCGGCAAATTACAGTGTTCAACAGAAATTGCATGAACAAATACTACAAAAGACCATAATTTGACCCTACCCCGTTAATACGACCACATTTTCATGGCCCGACGGTGGTCGTATTAACGGGGTTCCACTGTATTGCCTACACTCGTTATGCGAGTGGAATCGCTTTTGCATAGATCAGAAAGAAGAACCCCTTAATATCACATAAGATATAGAGTACGGAAGTTGAAAATATAAGAGATTCCTTGAAAGAGAAAGGAAAGAGCAAGGACTGAAACCAGAACTCCTTCAGACTTTTATAATCAACTATATTCTCAGTTCCTTTTCATCATTATACAGGCTATGATTCCATAACCGTTTGTAGAATATTATTTTGCACGTTTCCTATTCAATACTGTATGAATTTGTACCAAGTTAAGCTAAGTAAATAAGACAACTTTTTTTTTCTAACGACATAAATTAGGAGTTGTTACTAGGAATTGATCGCTGGTGTGAAACAATTAAAAGGCGAAAATCCGTCTACGTTCGTAGGCTAATACACGTAGACAGCTTAGCCTGCGTAGCTGGCGGTCTTGTTGGCGCGCGAAGTAAAAATTCGTAAGCGACGAAGCCGCGAAAGCGAACGGCGCAGCCGCGAGAGTTGTCGCGGCTTGGCCGCCCATTTTTCCCGCTCCGCTGACAAAACTTTACATTGGGCGAATAATACCGCCAGCTACGCAGGCTATAGACAGCTCTATTTTCTGGCTTAGAAACGTCATGCGATCACATCCATTGATATCGCGTTTACTTGTTCTTCTATTAACCCTTTCACTCCCGAAAGCGCATATAAGCGCGCTTTTGGGGTCTTGCACATCAAAGCCATTGTGACTTCATCAATCAACACGTGACAAGATACAGAAAGATGCAGAAAGGATGGATCTTTGTAACCGTGCATCAATTTTGAAAATCTATCAAATTCTTGCAGAGTTATGCTGGAAAAACCCGTTCAATTTTTGTTGAAAAATCAGTGGCAAATTTGGCTCTCACACCCGACATACTTCCAGGTTCATTTTTCAGCTCCCTTAAAAGGTTAGGTCAAAACCTTTCCATCTGATAGGAAGTTTATGAAGCGCCGAAGATAGCAAGAAAAGAAAGGGGAAGTAAAAGGAAAGGAAAAGAGAGAAGGAAAAAATCAGAAGGGAAAACATTTGGCTATGCACTTTGGCCAACGATAAAATTGAACGGCCAGTTTTGCCCAAAAGCCTTTTTAACATCTTTCCCTAATTCTCAAAATGGCATTTGTAGCAAAGATTAGCCAAATTTGGGGTGACAGCAGCAAGAAAACGGGTTCCGTGACCCAAAAATGTGTTTTTCAGGCCGAATTCTGGGAGTGAAAGGGATAACTCCATGCACCGAAAAATGGAAATTGCTTATTGAGCGATGGCATAAGCTCTGTGTGTTTCTGAAAAATATATTCAACAACACTGGCTGTGTTTGCGAAAGATGTAGTACGTGTGAGAGAGAATTACACGGAGCCAAACTTCTTAGAGCTAATGTAGCGAACTATCCTTTCGGGTTTTTTTATATAATATAAGGCATCCGTATAATAAAAAAAGTAAGTAGTAAGTATGTAAAGTCACATCCCTTTCCCTGAGGCTTATATTCGTCCTTTATCGATCGGGAGAATAAAACAGGAAATAAAATAGGAAATAAAACGTTCATGTCATGTTATCATTTAGATCTGCAGGCTCGAAATGTGAATCTATAAAAGATAAATATGTAAAGGGCAGAAAGAGAGCAAATAGGGAGGAAAGGGAAGGTGAAAATGCTGAAGCACTCTTATTGCTTCCCGCCGCCGTTCCACTGCGCGCTTTAAATTGTCTTCTCCCCAATCTCCGCTCGGGCTTGTAACATGAGAGTACAAAGGAACCCTCTACAGAAGAGAGAGTTTTATTACCAATTTAGCTTTTAAGTCTAAGGCCCTATTTACATGGAAGGAGGATGATCCTAGTGCTAGGATCATCCTAGCAGGCGGATCACTGCCTAGCGCGACATGTTTTCTGCCTTCAGTTTACATGCGAAGGGTTGCATTTGGCCCTAGCACAAGGATGATCCCAGCGCTAGGATGATCCTATCTGAGAGGTGGGATGATCCTAGCGCCAGGGTTATGTTTTGCCCTTGTAAACGCTTTGCTAGGGCCAACTCGCCTACCCGGGACAACTTTATTTTGACTCCAAGAAGCAAAATATGTTCAAAATACCAACAAAATCAATTATTTGTGACCAAAAAACATCGTATTCATTCAGAATTTGTTTTACCTTTGCTTTGTAAGTAAATAATTTTCGAATAACGGCTTTTTGCGACGAAATTTTCGATATCATGTTTGTCGCCCTACTGTCGCTAAAATACTCGATAGCAGAATTGTTCATAGTTTTGCCATCAAACGCGTTCCAAACTTAAGAAAAATTATGTCTTGGATTTTTAGTGAGCTTAGAAATTGACTGTGATTTTATTGGAACTGATATGCTTCGTAATTAAAGCGAAAAATCGGTTTTGGCGCTAAATGTATTATCCCTTGCGTGTTTTATTTTCAAGCGTGACGCCTGAGTTGTTCCGGGCAGTAGGGTGATCATACCTGTGAAATTTTGCTTGTAAACCCGAGCTATCTTTGACCCTCTTGCTAGGATGATCCAAGCACTAGGATCATCCTCTTTCCATGTAAATAGGGCCTTTTAACGGGATTTGGTTTGATAAATTATCAAATGATCTTCATATAGAAGTATTAAATCCAGAATACTAGTTGCTTGATTCTCGTGACCTGATTATCTGAATATCATATTGATAATTTGAAAATAAATGGGATGCTGATCATCGCTGTGGAATGAAATCATTAAAATTGTTACCGTATTTTCTCGATTAAACGCCGGGGGCGTTTATTTAAAACTCGGCCTTATAGACCCAGGCTCGGTTGTTCGAAAGCCGATTAACGCTAATCCAGGATTAAAAATTAATCGAGATTTAAATTTCTCTTATATAAAAGTGTTGTTCACGGCTAACGTTTTGTAGAGTTTGACATTACTCGAAGTCAAAACTGATGGACTAAATCTATAAACAGAAAATTTCACTGAAAAGTTACAAAACTGAAATCAATATTCACGCTAATCCTGGATTAGCTTAATCGTCCTTTGATCAACTGGGCCCGAGTTTATTTTAACCTAGCGTTTTTTCGGGCCCGGCGTTCATTAAACATGCTTATTTTTCATGGTTTTTGACAATTTTACATCAAATTGTCTGAATTAAATTCAACATTAATAAAAACGTCCACTACACAAGACCAAAATGTCATCAACTTCGTCTCTAGTAAAAAAAAAATACAGATAAGTCATTGCGACTGCTGTACTTAGTGGTTTGTTGAATGTAGTGTGGGAGAAACTGATCAATTGAACTGTTATGCCGTGTTGCTCGTGAACATAAATGTTCAAATGCTATCAATCTTTTTTATTGTATATTACAATCATAAGAGATCCAAATGCAGGTATCATATTGTACTTACGGACCAGCTAAATAAGTTCAGTGTACATGTTTTTCGTGTAGTCAATCAAGAACCCTATATCAGATGAGTTCCTCTTACAGCTATTCAAATACGTCTTTTGTGTTGAGTTTGCTGTGGAAATGACAATAGTTGTGATTGCCTCCAATGATCTTTCCACGCTTTGTATGTCGTATTTGTCACACCTTGACCAAAGTGTATTCACCTTGCTTTTAAAATGTTCCTGCGTTATTTTATATCATTCACCTTGTTTTCCATCAAACAAAACTACCATTATGTCCGAAAATCGAATATTCCTTGTTTACATTTCAATTCAGGATCCGTTTATCTTATTGTTGCCCGATTTGTTTACTGCGTACGATGAAACAGCACGTAATCCTAATACTGACACGATTCTCGATTTGATCATTTGTTCTTGTCCTTCCATCGCTACCTGTACTATTTAGGATAACCGTTGACTATAGAATTGGCTTTCGAGCCAATTCCTGGTGGGTGTTGTCATAGTTACGAATTCATAGTTATGCACCGTACCTTCGTGATAATTTTACACAGTAAAAATACTAGAAAGTTCGCCTTCACCGACTTTCATCTCTTATTATTAAAATGTCCTTAGGATATTTTATATCCTTCACCTTTGTTTTTATTCAAATAAAATTGTCGTTGTGTTCAACAAAGGAACATTGCTTGTTTACATTTCAATTCAGACTCCATGACTCCATTTATCTTATTTTATCGAACGTTTTTTCTTAAGAAACTATGTAAACAGATGTTTTGATCGAAAATCTTCAATGTTCATCGTTTTGATGATTTGAAGATAGATGAAGATCGAAAAGTTCGATCGAAACGTCTGTTTTTTATAATGTTTTTAAAAACGTTCATTTTTAACAAAAATATAAGTTTCGCCTGTTGTTTCACACCGCGCGCCGGGTGATATGTTACCCAGGAGTTGTTATTAGGCCGAATTCATTATCATCATAGTGTTTTAAAAAACGTTTGTTTTTAAAGTTTTCTTAGCCAGTATCAACCATTTTTATACTTTTTTATTAAATTGAAGATTTCCCAGTTTCTATTTGGAAAAATATTTCAAGTTTACCTGTGTTTCACGCCGCCGAGAAATATGTTACCCAGGCGTTGTTATTAGGCCGAATTTATCGGCGGTATGAAACAATTAAAAGGCGAAAATCCGTCTACGTTCGCAGGCTAAACTGTAAACTGCTCTATTTTCTGGCTTAGCTACTGGGAAAAAAAAAAACAAGCTTAAAATTCGCTATAATTTCTTTCTACACATATTGACAAAACTAATCCTAGCAGTATGCGGGACGTTTGACACATTTTAACCAACCTAGTTATATGGCCTAAGCTTCTACGAGTCTATCTCCTGTAGCTCAGTGGTAAAGTGTCCGACCGCGGGTGTGCGGAAGGTTGGGAGAACTCGAATTATTTTTTTCCGAGTAGCTCGTGGCACTGACTGACTTAAAATTCGTCATCATTTCTTTCTACACAAATGATGCTGTTGTTTTATACGTTATCCGTATAATATTAAAAATATATTCAAATTAATAGGTTCTTATAAAGGGATAAATGTGAGTCTTAAGCAACACGTAACGAGACTAACACACGGCCCTTTCCCTAAGGCTGTCATCCGTACTTTATGAATTGGTATCTCAACCCAAAGACCTTTAAAACCTCAGAGAATACAACAGGAAATATAACGTTCATGTCGTTGTACGTATTCGTCTCTCTGTTTCACCGTAGATCTAGAGGCCTTAAATAAGAATCTATAAAAGGGTAATATTGACATGTGAGAAAGCTAAGAGGGCAAACAGCGAGGGGTGGGAAGGGGAAAATGCTGAAGCATTCGTATTGTCGTCCACTGCGCGCTTTAAATTGCCCTCTCTTCAATCTCTACTCGGGTTGTAGCCTGAAAGTACAAATAAAAAAAGAAGTATCTATGAAAGAGAGAGTTTTTAACCAAATAACACGATGAAAAATTTAGTGCAAATGCATTCTCTATTCTGGATTACAATATTACCATATTTCCTCGATTAACCGCCTGGGGCCTTTATTCAAAACTCGGCCTATAGACCAGGCGTTTATTTGAACATGGTGCTTATTCGGGGCCCGGCGTTTATTAAACAAAGGTACTTTCATCATATTTTACGGCCTCGTTTTTTGCTGATTTCAAAATTTTAAAAAGCATTATAAAAAACGTCCACAAGTAAGACCAAAATGTCACCAATGTGTTTCAAGTCAAAAGTCATTGCGAATGCTGTACTTAGCGGTTTGTTGAATGAAGAAGAGTGCGAAACTGATCAAATTGAACTGTTATGTCGTGGTGGCTCGTGAACCTACATGTACATTATTACACCCACATGCATTAATCGATGAGAATCAGTTACATACATGCATGTTAGGCCGCGCGGATTCAAATAAACGACGGGACCTCTGTTAAACGCCAGGGGCGTTTATTTTATTTAAAACTCAACCTAATAGACCCGGCGTTTATTTGAACCCGATGTTTCTTCGGGGCACGGCGTTTAATCCGGCGGTATTAATTAATGGCATTTCTCTTTTTCTCGCCTGGCGCGTCTCTTTCCTCGTGTACACGCGCCCCTCCAACTCGCGCCCTTTATTTCACTCCAGCGCCTGCTACACTACGCTACGGTCTATTTTGGGGGCTTTTTTTTCATTTGTCGCTGTACTGAGAGAGAGATTCTGATTCCATCCAGTGGCATATACACTTACAATGTTTACAGTCAATTCATTCTTCTTTCGAATGTCATTTCAGTATTTTGACAAATCTAACAGCTGCGTTGTCAAATAATGGTATTGCCTTATATATTTCAGCAAACAAATCAATACATGTTTAAATTAATGTTTTGGTGTTTTTTATTACAATCGGCGTGTCTTTTTCAAAACAACCTTACTTTTTACTTTCTTTACCGACATTAAAGTGTTTTAATTGTTTAGATTCATAACCGACTGTGGCCGTTTTAGCGATAGGTGCACGTAACCCCATCGCACACAAGCAAAAACACGCTTGTGTAAACTTATAAACGTTGAGTAAACGTAAACTAAATATGTCACTTAAGGTGGCGCAGGACCCTTGTTCATGAATAAATTCATAAGCTTAATTTCTGGGGTGGTTGTTGTCTTCTAAACCTTCAAATCTCCGAATTTTGAAAGTCGATTCCGCTGAAACTTATAGGGATATTGGCGGATGATGGAACTATATCATGATTGTGGTTTTTCTGGCAGATCGCGCTGTACGGTGATACTTTAAGCTTCTAAAGTTAGAATTGCGGACATGCAATTTTTGTGTCCAAGCTTTCAACTTGAGAAGCGTTCTAAATTAAATGTTTGTATTACCTAGTGGTAGAAAATAACCTCTTTTGTGATGTGACAGAAGCAGATTTTTCAATTTCAAGACTCGTTGAAAGTTGTTAGCATCTAAGGGAGTAAAAATGTGAAAATTAGGCTTTGAAACGTTCGATCTTCTTTTTGAAAGGCTTTTTTGAAATTCCGCTTCTGTCACATCACAATACAATGTACTAAGTTTACCTTCCTCGAGTATCAATTCCGGAAATTCTATATCCGCGACGAAAGCTTGGACACAAAGTTGTAGTTTTTCCCGTCTCCGAAGATCACACGAGTCAATAATATATTCAACAACGACGCCTTTAGAGCTGTGAATCTAATTATGATAATTTGCCGTATTCCAGTGCACGTGCCGTAAAAATAAGTACAATAACGTGGCAATTAACCGCGTACTTTTCAAGGTGAGTGAAGATTTCGAGAGTTTTGTAGTGCACAAGAGAAAGGCAAGGCCTGATACATACCATCGCCAGTTATATAAAAAAAACAAGTGGATAAATTATTTTTCGCAATTTTCAGCATGCAAGTTCTTAAATTTGTTATATATTTCATTCAATTTCGCGGACTCTTTATTTTTCGTATTCAGTCAACGCTATTCAAAGAAACCAGACAACAGTCATAAATAACTTTATTTTGTATCGGAAACAACAACATATTTCTTGAACACCATGGCAAGAACGCGCCACGTGTGCCGAACGCTGTTGATTTACATTGCAATTTCTGTGCACTGTAATGCTTTAATCGAAACAAACTGAACCACCGTAAATACACGTGTACACCTTTTTACGTTTCAACTAGTGGCGATGGATTACGGTTTGATAATTTTGAATTACCTGTAAAAAATACCGTTTTTCAGTTGAAACAACGAGCTCTCGAAATAGTATTTTTCGAGAGTGAAATGCACAACAAGCTCGTACCTGAATATTTCAATCGCACGTGTAATTACTAATACGCCGAAAACAGCATTTATTGAATACATTATTAAGAACGTAAAAAAAATATCCTCATAAATATTTCGCGTATTGTCGGCATCAGTCGTTATGGTTCGTGCATACTCTTTAAATAAATACATACACAATGAGAGCAAGGGTCTTGCGTCACCTTAAAATAACACGGCATAGTTTTATCTGCTGGTCAAATGAATCAATAAAAACACATGTGATTTGACTCCTGAATAAGGGTGTTTATTTTATACAAAAACTTGGTTATGAAATAATTTTAAATTGAATAGCGACTGCTGGACGTAACCATTAAAACCAACAATACCCAGTGAATTGTATTTGCGTAATAACAAGCAGTGTTTAAGCAGTTTGATTTCAAATTGAACAGCTGGGGAGTATATATGAAATAAAAATACCGACCTTACTGCATTGTATCACTGATTGCATCTCATAAGATTACACGGATCAGTATGTTTTATCCGGTGCTTTTCGTATCTTTGCTAGCTTTCCAGGGAACACTTTGCGAAGAGGAAGAAATCGATGGAGAATTTGCTTTGGTAAGACTATATCAACCTCTTAGAAAAAACAGCTAACGGAATTTAGCTATTTTTAACTTGAAAGAAACAGTTTTGATACATACAGCCACGACGTTTGTTTTTGTGGAACGGACTCTGTAAAACGTGGTTGAATTAAGTTTAAATGTGGGTCGGTGATCATGGGCCTGCGAAATTATTTATAAGATCAATTACTGTTTTTGACCAGGATTGAGCGTAAAACGAGCACATGTACGAAGAAGACTTGAAACGCAGATAAATGTATTACGTACTGTCGTTGTTAAGTAAGTTGAATTAGGGGTTTTTTCTAAGTGGATTTTTTTGCATTTTTGCTTTCTTTTTCTTTTCCTCTTGTTTGTTATTTGACGTCGTTTTGCATGTGATATTACTTTTTTCTGGCTCCGCTTTCGTCAACGAAGAGAAAGTACGACCGACGAGCTAGGAGAGAGGGATGGTTGGGGTGGAAGGGGGGATCCACCGACCGTTCTCCTGCTGGTCTCACCCAGGCTCGCTTCGCTCGTTGGCCATTCCCTTTTGCCCTGTTCGATCCCAACAAGGAGCCTATCCACAGGCCATTTTTCTGTTAGAAGAAGTTACAATGGCTCGAATAGCAAACCCGCGCTACCTCTACCTTCCCATTCCTTCCCGAATTAACTCCGGTGATTACCAATTTTGATCTACCAAGGTTAAAACATAGACTTCTATAAATGTTGCATTGCCGCCCAAGGCGCTCAACGCGAAAAAATAAATGTGTCATATATATAAAAATTACAATATACCGCAGACATTTGACTTATATCATGCCAATAACGTACATTTTAAATTCTCTCAAGTACTGAGTGACCCAACGATTATCAAGTTCGCAAAAACGATAACTCAAAATGGTGTGAACAGGTCGTTTTTATTTCTTTCCTGTTTTAAAATCGCTTCGTTAATACTTTAACGGGTAGTTCAGTTTTAACAGCCCATATTTTTTTCGATTACCTGGGCGTTTAGGTAACGATGTTAATTTCGCGCCGATTATTTTAGGCAAATTTTGGACTCTTAAATATAAATAAAACAGTAATTTCACATTTCACCCAATACAATATATACTATTATTGCGTCAACTAATCTTTGCGATTTTTGGCAAATCGAAAAATTTAGTTGCCGCAGTAATTTCTACTCGCGAAATCTACCCTGTTCGATCTTCTGAACTGATGTCAATGCGGAGTACACGACAGTGCCGGCATGACCGATGATATTCATTTAACGTTTTTAACTTTTGACAAAGTGTTCTTGTTGAGTTTAGTACGTCGGTTTTGTGTTACCTTAACAAAAATATCGTTGAATAAAATAAATTCAATTCTCGCACTTCCCAAATCGCAAAATTTAAGTATCGCAATAAATAGTAGCCTTAAGGTAATTAAATCCAAGGCTGACGAAACTACCCTCCAGTTACTGCCCTCGTGTTCCTAGTTCCATTATATATTTTGTGTCCTATTGTATTTGTGCCTTCAGAAATATCTCTCAGACTACCACTACATCTCACAAAGCAGATCAGGGAACCATGATATTACAACCGCAATCAAAAACTTCCAAGGATTTTTCGGTCTGCCAGTGACTGGACAGCTAGACGAGGAGACCATATACCAAATGAAGAAGCCACGGTGTGGAGTCGCGGATGTTGACGAGAACGGCGAGCGCGTTCGTGTGAAGCGATATTCAACATGGGGGAAATGGCGAAAGACAGATCTCAAATACTATATGACGTACGGCGAAGACATGTCACATGACGATCAATCCAGAATCATTGCACAGGCGTTTAAAATGTGGAGCGACGTGGCTCCAAAGCTAAAGTTCTCCAGGACAAATTCAATTTCGGATGCGAACTTCAGAATCAGGTTTGGTATTCTTTTTTGGCTTCTTTAAACTCCGGTTGTAGCCGACAAATCAACCAACAACCCTATAAGCTTGTAACTCCTTTCTCACCTATTCACTCTAAATTCAATTGACTTAAGAAATACCTGGTTTTCAACTTTGTCTCTTTCCCAAAGCGCACACCGCTTACGGCCAATTGTTTGATTTAATATGTATAAATCTCGTTCAACATTGTTTAGACATTCGGTTGATATTTTTTATTTTAACATCAGATGATACAAAGTGACAGTCAATTGACCAAAGCACAAGAGATGTAAAGCGTTACGCCGAGCCACCTTAAACCTCATAAATAATCTTATATTTCAGCTTTGGCAAAGGAACTCACGCTGGTGTTCCAGGTGAAAGGCGATGTTCTTCTAAGTTTGATGGTAAAGGCAAAGTTCTTGCTCACGCTTTCTATCCAGAAGATGGCCGACTCCATTTCGACGAAGATGATTACTTTACAGAGACTGGTTCATTTTGGAATGGATCACAGAGCCTCATTTATGTTGCTGTTCACGAGATTGGCCATGCCTTGGGACTTCGCCACTCTGACGTCAAGGGCTCAGTAATGTGGCCGACAGCTAGCCGAGGTACACCCAAGTTGCATCAAGATGACATCGCCGGGATCAGGTCCATATACGGTGTGTCATACACGATGAACTAGGATCCAGTCCCGACCGGGATCTAGTTCCAATTTATTTTATTGTTGAAGTATTCTTTATCATTTATTCATTAGCTAAATCCATTCATTCATCAATTCATAATGGTAATTAGTATAATTTATTATCTAAGATTTTATGAATTGTCATTTATTATTTGTATTAGTTAATGTTCAAACCTTTATTGTAACTAAACCAATACCTCCCTTTGGAGAGTAAGGCGCAATAAAGATATACTATTACTATTACTATTCATTCATTCATCCATTCATTCATCCATTCGTTCATTCATAAATTCATTCATTCATTTTTTCATCCATTCATTCATTCATGCATTTATAATTTATTCACTCGCTCGCTCACTCACTCACTAACCCACCCAAAGTGATAACGATTCATTCATTCATTCATCAATTCATAATAGTAATTAGTATAATTTATTATCTAAGATTTTATGAATTGTCATTTATTATTTGTATTAGTTAATGTTCAAACCTTTATTGTAACTAAACCAATACCTCCCTTTGGAGAGTAAGGCGCAATAAAGATATACTATTACTATTACTATTCATTCATTCATCCATGCATTCATTCATCCATTCGTTCATTCATAAATTCATTCATTCATTTTTTCATCCATTCATTCATTCATGCATTTATAATTTATTCACTCGCTCGCTCACTCACTCACTAACCCACCCAAAGTGATAACGATTCATTCATTCATTCATTCATTCATTCATTCATTCGTGTATTCATGCATTCGTTCATTCGTGTATTCATGCATTCGTTCATTCGTGTATTCATGCATTCGTTCATTCGTGTATTCATGCATTCGTTCATTACGATAGTTCATTCATTCATTTAATTACTTATCTTGATCTTCGTTTCTCGATCGTGGTATTTCAAGTGACAACATTCGGTTAACACCAACAAGAAATGTGCTACATTTTGTCTCAAGGTTTCTATTTGGTTGCTGCACACATACTTTAGTACACATACTTTAGTCACTCCATCCTCACCCAAGATCCAGGGCTTAATATATCTTAGTTATTCTGATTTTTAGTCGTATATCTGGATATGAGAAAGTATACATTCCTTATTTCAGCGCTAGTGAAAGAAATTGCCTTTGGCCAGTTAGCATTAAGGTTACCATATACCTTCAAATGACAAAATTGGTCCAAAAAATTGTTTACGCTTAGATATGTAGTTTACATGATGACCTTTCATATAAAGAAAATTCTATGGAAATCCGATAATTATTAACGTAAAAATACAGTGCGAGAGACTTTACCGGAAGTGAGGTGTGACTGGAGTGTGAATCACTTCTCGGGCTGTTTTTATCGACATCTATTTCGGGCCGATAGAGGCGTCTTCAAAGAGTTACAACTCAAAAGGATTTTGATCAATTTTTCTCAAATTTGGAGAGATGTTAGATTAATATATTACCAAAAATAAATGTCGGGGAATTTGATAATTTTGGAAACTTTCAAGGTTACAGCTATTTGCGTGCGGTTACTCTGGAAATTTTTCTGTTAATTTACAAAATGCTGTATAACTTTTGATTGGAATCAAATATCCTAAAATCCAGACACGTTTTTTTAGCGCTTTTGATGGGGACTTCGTGGAAAGAATCAGAGACGAGTAGCGTAAAAGTCGGATTTTCATTAAAATGTAAAATTGATAGTATATTCGTGTAGCCAGATCTATTACCTTTAATTTGATATATGGGTTAAAGTGCCTATGAAATGAAATTTTTTTCTTTCGGTATGGAAAGTTTATCATCTTAATACAACGGAAATGGAAAAATAATTTTTCAAAACGTCGAAAAAGACGTTAGTTTAGAGCCTCGAAGATGCGATGTTTGGCCTAAAAAGTGGTTCCATTTTTTTTAGGGACTGGGGCGAGTTTGTCGACCTTGTGACGTACAAACCTTTGCGCTATCGCATTTCACGTCTGTTTTCCTCTCACATTGCTTACAATCTCAGTGATATTTAGCGAACTAAGATACTGTGTAGGAGTCAGATTTGAGTAAAAATCAATCGATAAGTGTGTATTTGAAACTGTCCCATATTTCTGCAGTCTGCTAGAGATGTTTTGCGACATTTCAGCGGCGGAATTAGAACGGTCCAATGTTTTGTCGCAGTGCGCCCGTGATGCGAGGTAAAAACTGAGCTTATAGCGATCAGATCTTCCGATTAGATGTGAATTTACTCCTTTAAAACACAGCAGAGTAAGAGCAAGTTCTCCCTAGGTAAGCTCAGTCATTTAAATCGTACTTTGTCTAAATGCTGTGTTGTTGCAAAGCGATGAGAACTTGGAAAGCAAAAGTACCTGACTTTCCGTTCTAAATTCTTCACACCGTACGAACGAAACACGCTGAAACTTGGTATCGACGTTTGAAATATCCTGTTCTAGCTCCTGTTTGAAAATAATGCAAAACAAATCGAGACATTTTTTGTAAGTTGAAATTATATAATTTGTTTGATTTTCTCAATCATTAGGCAAAAATCCCTCCATCTTTATTGCTTGCTAAGATTTTTTGTAAGTCTCCGATCTTTTAGAATTTTACACATACGTTTTTAGTGGTATCAACCTTAAAAAGGGTGGGTACTGGGTTAGTATATATATGGAAATGATGCGGCAGTTGAGACAGACGCAACAATGGAGCAGTTTTAAGAGCATAATTAAGAAGTCGCTCGTTTGGAAAATCTACGGTCCGGATTATCATGTAACTTGCTACGAGAAAACTTTAACTGCATGGCTGCATGCATGTTTGAGGTTTTTAGAAAAAATTCACCGTGGTAAATGAAAAATAATCGCATTTGATTAAAAAAGAAGGCTTCGGAAAATCTGTTATAACTCGAACAAATCGAGTCTGATTGCCACAAAATTTATAATTTTTTTATAATAATCCGAACGCGCTAAACCTTTCACACTGAAGACACCCCTGAAGGTATGCGGTAACCTTAAAAATTCCCACCGTTTGCCAGTTGTCAATATGGTCGTAACAAGTACCCAGTTACATTCAGAGCCGTTGGTCAGATGCAACTAAGATTGGGGCATTTTTTTAGTTGTCGGCTTAAGAAAAATATACAAAAGGGTTTAGTTAACACTATTTAGATTTTGCAATTAGTTGCGTGAGCTCACATTGCGATTCTCTTGAATATTGCATTATATACAAATGAACGTTGGAGCTTAAAACTAGCAGCAGTTTACGGCATGTTAGCAAAGTTGGCGTTTCAACCCTCTCGTTCTGTCTTTTCTTGTCTTTCAGGTTGATACTGTACAGGTTGGATGGTTATAGACGAATGAGTCAACATACTGTCAAATCATTTCAATAAAAATGGTTATTTATAATTCAAACGTTGTTGTTTTGTGCTGTGTTAAGTACCTGCCCGTATCGCTACTTCAAAAACAGTTTGCCAAAGCCATTAAAATTAAAATAACCTGAAAAATAATCAGAGGAACTGAAGTTAACATCAACGCGACTTAATGCCGGTCACAAACACGTGTACCTCAAATCCGTTGACGTATAAACGGTATGTTGGAACCGCAAAGCAAGCGATGCCGCGCCTTCAAACGAAACCGCATCAGCATTAAGAGAGAATAAGCAAACAATAATCTCTAGTTTTAACTGCTGGCCAAATGATTCAATAAAAAGTGTACTTGAAGAAAACTTGGTTATGAAATATTTAATTACAAATTGAACATTCAATGCCGGATTTCATAATTTTCATTAAATGAACTGTATTCATTTTTTCATTAAATGAACTGTATTGGATACTATTGAATAATATTTATGCAGCCTGTTTTACAAGGGAACAGCTGCGGCAATTTTCACAAAATAAAAGAACTACGTTACCTCCATCTAAATCACAGTATTATCTCCTGAGAGTCAAACGGATCAATATGTTTTATCCAGTGATTTTCGTGTCACTACTAGTTTTCCACGCCGCAGTTTGTGAAGAAGAAGAAAGCGACGGAGAGTTTGCTTTGGTAAGGCTTGATTTACCCCATATAGAAACAGCAAATAACGCCGGAAACAAAGGAAAGTGAACCAATTTTAACTATATAGGAACTAGAAAGCGTGAATTAGTTTTGAAAATAGTCATGGTCATTTGCTTTCTCTAACTTAGCATATAAAAAGGCGTTTTGTATCAGCACGGTTCTAGAACTCTCTTGATAGCACTTCAAGGTTCTCAATTAAAACGTTACCAGTTTTCAGCCCGATTTGGCCAGATTTGATTAAGACAATGACTGAGCGGACGAAAATCGGCCCGATTTATAAAACTCTGTCGCGCTGAGTGAGTGAGTGAGCGCAACATATTTTATAAATCGATCGGGCCGATTTTCATCCTCACAATAAAAGAGAAATCGGGCAGACAAATCGTAGTGTGTGCTGATTAAGCCCTGATCAAACGGTCACAACATTTGTTTCAACATTTGTTGAGAGCCGATGTTGAGGCCGTTTGACACCCCCTCCCAACAATGTTGAGTTTAAATTCATTTAAACTTTGTCTCATCATCTTCACAACATTTCTTTTGTTCTTGAAATGTTGAGAGGTTGTTGAGGCCGTTTGACCGGGTATGGTCTCGATATCTCTCAACATTCTCTCAACATGACTCAACAAATGTTGAGAGAATGTTGAGACAAATGTTGTGACCGTTTGATCTGGGATTTAGGTGTCGCGAGAGCGACCAAGCGACCCCATTTTCTATCAAAGTTCCTATTTCCTTTGTATTTCCGTCATGCATTCTGTCGTCTTGTTCCTTCAGAATTATCTCACAAACTACAACTACATCTCACAAAGCAGATCCGGAAACCAGGACTTAACAACCGCAATCAAAAAATTCCAGACATTCTTCGGTCTGCCTGTGACTGGAGAGTTAGATGATGCAACCGTGGAGGAGATGAAGAAACCACGATGTGGAGTCCCGGATATTGGTAACAACGACGAGAGCTTCCGTGTGAAGCGATACTCAACGTGGACCAAATGGAGCAAAACAAATCTCAAATACTACTTGAGTTATGGCGAGGACATGTTAGCTAGAGATCAGTCCAGAATCATTGCCAAAGCATTTAAAACGTGGAGTGACGTAGCATCAAAGCTGAGGTTTTCCAGGACATATTCAGTTAGGGATGCTGACTTCAAAATCAGGTTTGGTATATTATTTTAACAGGGGCACTCAACGACAAAATTTTCCTGTAGGTGTCCGAACGTCATTTTTACGTTAAAATTGTGCTTTTTGTGCAGTTTAATGGCTTATTTTTAAACGCTAAGAAAAATGTAAATCAACGGGTGGAAAATAAGGGTCATCTTTTAGAAATAAATTAAATAGATATCTTTATTATAATGCTCGAAGCACTGACAAACTACATGATTTCTTGCAGTTTCGGCAAAGGAACTCACGCTGGTGTTCCAGGTGAAAGGCGATGTTCTTCTAAGTTTGATGGTAAAGGCAAAGTTCTTGCTCACGCTTTCTATCCAAAAGATGGCCGAGTCCATTTCGATGATGATGAAAAGTATACAGAGACTGGTTCATTTTGGAATGGATCACAGAGCCTCATTCATGTTGCCGTTCACGAGATTGGCCATGCCTTGGGACTTGCACACTCTGACGTCAGGGGCTCAGTAATGTGGCCGACGGCTAGCCGAGGTACACCCAAGTTGCATCGTGACGACATCGCCGGCATCAGGTCCTTATACGGTACGTGCCATGATATTTTTTATACATTTAACAATACAATTTTAAAAAGTATATTTATATATCTCTAAAACGTAGCAAGACAGACAAGATATCGTAGTGCAATCGCTTGCAATCAGCGTGGCGTTTAACTAAAGGCATGTTTTAGCCAAATATATCATTTATATCGCTACTTACTAGTTCAATAGATTACTAATGTTATGAATTTCCTCAACCGTCGGAAACGGAAAGAAAGTTTAAAAAGTTTGTCAATTCTGAGGTCCACTGGTATTTTAAACTGTGAGATTTTATGTAGTCTTGGGTTTTTCCACAAATGAGGGTTAATCACTGAGTACCTATCGCGTTATAGTTATCATGAACGAAGAACAGCCTTCAATTTAAAAAGTAAAGATACTTAACCTGTAACGTGAATTTTGATTGTAATTCTACCAATCCATGAAGTCATGAGGAGACCACTAATGATGATATTTTATCCCCAAATTAATCGCTTCCTTTGCTTTTCAGGTCGATAGTCGTCCTGATGGTCAGGCGAAGGATCCGCTCAAAAATGAATGGGTCCAAAATGCGATTGAAATTATTGTCAATAAAGACGATTTTGATGCTATAAAAGTTGTCCGCTTGTAACTAGTCTTGTATTACACGTGTTGCACTTGTCAACGCTAATAGTTAATCATTATTGCGTCGAAAAGAAAATGTTCCGAGAAAATCTGCAAGGAAACGTCCGCGATATATCGCATTGACGTCTTTACCCCACACTGAAACCCCCAGAGCAAAATAAGACTTAACCGTTAATAACGTAAACCCTCATCTCATGCGGGCTAAATTCCTAAGTTCTCTGACCGGATTATTTCAGTCAAAAAATCGCAACTAAGCCAATTTTTCACATGTAAAGAGGAATCATCAGTTTAAGTGAAGTTGTTCTTCGCACTATAAGAGTTTAGTAAAAATCTACTAGTATACTAATGCAAATGAGACAATCTGATTGGCTGAGCTACTCGTACACTATCAGCCATTAGTGTGCAGTGGTTGGAGGTCGTCTACAAAATTGCGGTTTCTTCTCGTTTCTCCGATGTTTCGGAAGAAGATTTAGAGTTAATACTAGACAATCGTTATGATTTTTAATAAAACAATTAGATTTTTCGCTCTCAATTTCTATGATGTGATAGTTGATTCGGCCTACGACCTCGTCAACTATCACATCATAGAAATCTCGAGCTCATAATCTAATTGTTAATTAGAAATAACAGAAAAAAATAATTAGTGAATGATCCTCACAGTGAAGCTAACAACTTAATATGCAGTTGTTTTAACAACATATAATGCCTAGAAAAAATCCAGGCTTGAATTAACGGGATCACCCGCGGGAACCCATGGCCCTGCGATATTGGTGCAGCGCTCTGACCAACTGAGCTATCAAACCAACTGGGAGCGGATTATTTCATATATTCATATTCAGAAAATAAAAGAACATGTCAAAATAAACATGTTGTCATCCACATGTTTTCCTTGCCGAAGACTCACCAGTAAATGTTGCCGGTCGCAGGAAAATGAGGAGAAGGGGACGGAGAAGCTATTCTTGATCTCATGGCTTGTGACCGCGTGTTAATGCCTGCCAGCATTGTAGGTTTGCATTAATTGACTCTCAGATTTATCTATATCGTTCAGTAGCAAGTGCCAGTTGACATGAATGGATAAAAAACCAGGTACGGAATTTGTCGGTCCAAAACTGCCTTGTTACAGAATTAGTATTCTAGAAGCGAGTAAAAACTTTGAAGTTTGAAAACTGTTCTCACACTCTTCAAATCGCCGTAAAAACCGCATCAAAGCAAATTTAAACAACGTCCAAGCATTTTGACTTTATTTTATTAAATATAGACAGTCCTAAATACCTATTTTAGGAAGATTAATGTTCACAATAGCAGTTCTATTGTACTGTGCTACGAAATTTGAATATCATAGATACCTGTGACCACACAAGCAGAGGATGGTAAGCATGTGGTAAGATATTCGGCTTGCTGTAAAGACTTTAGAAAAGCCATGCGCGATATTGACTTAAGGTGATTCCCTTCAATTGCATTGCGCATCCTTACTGCGCATAATTTCTCGCATCATTATTAGCGCGCGCCACGCGTCATTAGCGCGAGCACGAGCGCGCGCACATACAGAACATTACGGGATTTAATTATAAAAGCAATATATAATTATAATAAGAACCTTCCCAGAATCCTTTGCAACTGGAATTTTTTCAATGCCAAATAACTTTGTCAATTTAAGGCTTAGAAAGATGTAACTCCATAAGATAATGACACTTTCCATAAAATAACTCTCATATCAAACTTAGTGCGATGCGTCATTGGTCACGTGACCACGCTTGAAAATGCGTTTTTGTTTACTGTGAGAACATGCCTCTATCAATTGAAAAACAATTAATGTAGTCAGCAAGACATTGTTATGGGGCATTTTGAAATGGCCATTAATATTCTGGCATTTTAAATTTAAGGGGGCTATACACGAGGGAACAAAGAGAGAGACTGGGTACCAGCTAATATCTCATGAAGTGTAAGGCGCATAGCAACAAAAATTTACATGTGGATATATATTCATGCGAAGTATACGTTTTTGCCAATTTCGCTGTCGTGACGTCATAGGTCATGTGACCAGATCGCTTTGAATATTTTAAAAGTACATTACGCTCAATGAAACAGCATTTTTTTCCGTCTGCAGTTTAGATATTTACGTCAGATATTTGAAATGAACAACTGATATTTGTATTTCAAAACATAAACCAACGAAAGATTATCTAAAAACATGGTTATGCTAACGGTTCAGTGATTTTCAAAATAAAAACTAAAAGCAAACTCGTATTAGAGGTTTAGTGACGTCCTCTTTTTTTCTAGAATAACCGTTTTTTTCTAGAATAATCACATCATACTGATAACGGATGTGATTTTGAACAACCGACCGGGAAGGGGACTGGAAACGATCGAAGGATGCGAGTAGCCTGAATACGAGGCTGAGTTTTGGCGCGATTTCTACTGGCCAGCGGCGTCGGTGTCACGTCAGAAGGACAGCAAATTTTCGAGTTTAGCGTTCGTTTAGCGGCTGTCTGTGAAAGAGTTTTTCGGTCTACTTTTGTCGTGGTTTGGTTTCTAAAAGCGAATTAAGGTCTCCCAGACCGTACAGGATCTACATCTGCACATCTGTGGCCGCGTTACGTTTCACATTCGTCCACAAGTTACTGCCTGTCGGATCCTGTCGGGGGATATAAAGCAAAGCTAAGTGAACGTTTATTTCATTACATCGCAATTCTCGACAAAAGTTTAGCTGATAATATTGTACAGCTCCGCAAATGATCTCGGGACCGCAAATGATCCCCGACCGCAAATGATCCCCAAATTGGACTGCAAATGATCCCCGACCGCAAATGATCCCCAGAATGGACCGCAAATGATCCCGCTAAAAATCGAGGAATGGCGTGGACGGTGGACGCGATTTTTTTCCGATTTTGAATATTTGCCCCAATAACTGAATCTGTGCACGCTAGACATTTTTATGACGGAAGTGGTATATATTGTTTCATTACTTAAGAGGCTGTCTCTGTAAGATCCTCATAACCAATTTGGGCCACATAACAGAATTCCTTGAAACTTTGCATGCGAGTAACACCTAATGTGGTTAGTTTCAAAATGCATTTCGTTTTGGCTCTAACTTTATTTTGAGATTTACGAGGGGGGTCCCGTGGGGGTCCGAAATGGTGATTTTTTGGTCTTCAAATTTCCATTTTTTCATAATTTTAACATCCTCTCACTTCCCTTGAAATTCATTGCCAGACATCATCCTGCCGTGTGGTGGTAGGTATATGATCTGTTAATACTATGGTATAATTAAAGTTTCCGTAACATCATTTCAACTAGTTAAATTTTAACTTTTATGGTACCTTCATTGACAGCTTATACGAAAAGGTTAAAAGTGGGTGTACAAAAAATCATATAACTCAAAAGTTAGACTTTGCACAGATGTTTCGTTGCATTTGTGGAGAGATAAAGACTTGATCTTCAATGCTATTAAATAAAATTTTCCGGCCAGCAGGTATTATCGCCTAGAGGTCATTGTGAACTGTATCAGTATTTCAAAATTTTCTAATTAATCGGCGAAGAGAAGGTCAAACATACACGTGAAATTTTGATCCAAATAATGTTCTTTTCCATCATAATCACGTATGAATAGTTTCTAAACACGTTTTACTGCTTTACTTTAGCAGTACTCATGCAAATAAAGCTGGAAAAAATCATAAAATGACCTCATTATTTATGCATATTGATGCTCAAAATGCAAGTGAGCTGTCAAATTTACTCCACTAAACAGCCGATCAAATTTCTTGATATACAGATAGTTTAGCTTACTTATTCGATGGGGGAAAACAGTAATCCAAAAACAAGACAAAACAAGGTATAGATGGTATATTGTAACAAATTTAGACAGTCAAACAAATCTGAAGAAACTTACCCTTGATGACCTTGAAATTGACAACTCGTATGTTGGCATATTTGCCTAAGTATGTATAGCAGATTTCGCAGACAGTTTCGTTGAGATTAGATTACAGTTATAATTGTTGTTACAATTAGATCTATAATGATTAAAATTCACATAAAAATTGAAGCAATTACCTTTGTGATTGCGTGAACATTCTTCGCACACGGGACATTAATTCCCACTTGCCGTGACAAGAATCACACTGTTATTCAACAAGGTAACCGCTGACCAGTTAAACACCGACAATGTTCCCGAGACTAGGCTTGTCGATTGTAAAAATGATATCAATGGCCATTGCTGTCACCAGGTGTTGTAATCTGTGACATGGCGAGGTGGATACAGAAACTTTACGGTTGCAATGTACAGATGGGAAGTAAGAGGAATTCTCAATTAGGGGGGAGGGGGGCGAGTAATTGAATAATAAAGTGACCAAATTACCCCCAAATAATAACATATACCTTTACTATAAGCCCTGCTCATATTTATGTACAGAAGGAGTTTTTGGTTTTGCTTCACGAGAAGAATATTATAGGAACTAATTATGCGTTTCAAAAATGATTTGGTTACATTTTAAAAAGTGTTTGGGCTTATATTCATTAGGGGAGGGATCTGAAGGTTTTTCCATTGTAGTTGATTCTGATTTTGGGCGCTTATTTTCGGTAGGGGGTGCTTATTTTCGGGATGGGTGGGGCTTACTATCGGTATATCACGGAACTGTGATGTACCGCATTTAAAATCATAAAATGCCTGCCAAAAATGCCTCAGATTATTCGAGAAAAGGTATACAGGCCAAAATGGCTAAATCACCAATTAGACACCACAATGTTATCATGTCTCCCCATCACTGTTTCCTACCGAAAATAAGCGCCCCAAATCAGAATTAACTACAATGGAAAAACCCTCAGATCCCTCCCCCAACGAATATAAGCCCAAACACTTTAAAAAAATCATCCGGCCTTCAAAATGTAACCAAATCATTTTTGAAACGCATAATTCGTTCCTATAATATTCTTCTCATGAAGCAAAACCAAAAAATCCTTCTGTACATAAATATGAGCTGGGCTTATAGTAAAGGTATATGTTATTATTTGGGGGTTAATTTTGGTCACTTTATTATTCAATTACTCGCCACCCCTCCCCCTCCCCCCTTTGGGAATTCCTCTTAGTTCCCATCTGAACATTGTAACCGTAAAGTTTCTGTATCCACCTCGCCATGTCACAGATTACAACACCTGGTGACAGCAATGGCCATTGATATCATCTTTACAATCGACAAGCCTAGTAAACTAGACATTCCACGGGATTCCCCGCAGTTATCATTTCTCGGAAACATTGTCGTGTTTAGGTCAGCGGTTACCTTGTTGAATAACAGTGTGATTCTTGTCACGGCAAGTGGGAATTAACGTCCCTTGTGCGAAGAATGTTCACGCAATCACAAAGGTAATTGCTTCAATTTTTATGTGAATTTTAATCATTATAGATCTAATTGTAACAGCAATTATAACTGTAATCTAATCTCAAGGAAGCTGTCTGCGAAATCAGCTATACATACTTAGGCAAATATGCCAACATGCGAGTTGTCGATTTCAGGTCATCAAGGGTAAGTTTCTTCAGATTTGTTTGAATGTCTAAATTTGTTACAATATACCATCTATACCTTGTTTTGTCTTGTTCTTGGATTACTGTTTTCCCCCATCGAATAAGTAAGCTAAACTATCTGTATATCGAGAAATTTGATCGGCTGTTTAGTAGAGTAAATTTGACAGCTACTTGTGTTTTGAGCATCAATATGCATAAATAATGAGGTCATTTTATGATTTTTTCCAGCTTTATTTGGATGAGTATTGCTAAAGTAAAGCAGTAAAACGTGTTTAGAAACTATTCATACGTGATTATGACGGAAAAGAACATCATTTGGATTAAAATTTCACGCGTATGTTTGACCTTCTTTTCGCCGATTAATTAGAAAATTTTGAAATACTGATAGTTCACAATGACCTTTAGGCGGTAATACCTGCTGGCCGGAAAATTTTATTTAATAGCATTGAAGATCAAGTCTTTATCTCTCCACAAATGGAACAAAACATCTGTGCAAAGTCTAACTTTTGAGTTATATGATTTTTTGTACACCCACTTTTAACCTTTTCGGATAAGCTGTCAATGGAGGTAACATAAAAGTTAAAATTTAACTAGTTGAAATGATGTTACGGAAACTTTAATAATACCATAGTATTAACAGATCATATACCTACCACCACACGGCAGGATGATGTCTTGCAATGAATTTCAAGGGAAGTGAGAGGATGTTAAAATTATGAAAAAATGGAAATTTGAAGACCAAAAAATCACCATTTCGAACCCCCACGGGACCCCCCTCGTAAATCCGTCAAAATAAAGTTAGAGCCAAAACGAAATGCATTTCGAAACTAACCACATTAGGTGTTACTCGCATGCAAAGTTTCAAGGAAATCTGTTATGTGGCCCAAATTGGTATGAGGATCTTACAGAGACAGCCTCTTAAGGCATTGATGCAGATTTTAGAAAAAAAATAATAAACTCAAAATCACTTAATTTGATTATTTGTTAATAATATTATTTCATTTTTATTTCGAGCAGATTATATATGAAAGCGTTACACATCCTTTCTTTACTATAAAACGTTCATAAGTCCGACGTGACTTATCACACTTTGATATTTCGTGATAACATTGTACATTTCAATTATTTCAACAATAACATAACTGAACATAACTGGCAACTTCAACGGCAACAACCGTGAATGTTTTACTACTTTTACTTTAATTTGTTTCCGTCCAGGTTTTACAATTTTTCTCGATGAATGCCGTCCACACTGTTTAACTGATTTCATGTAACACGCACACATCACAGAAAACGTTGTCGTCTGAATAGACCTGTAAAGCTCCACCACTCTCAAAAACTCCTTGGGCATAGCACTGGAACTTCTTTCCACAATTAGGACAAATTTCCTCTGTGACTTTTCCCTCGCCGTATTTGTTTTTCAATAGCCCTTTTCACGGTTGATTTTTCTCATTTGCATTACAATGTTATCCAACGTGGATGCGAGGCAATTTCGGGCTAAAACTACAAAATAGCCCGAAATTGCCTCACATACATGCTAGATTTCATTGTAATGCAAATGAGCAGAGTTAACCGTGAAAAGGGCTATTCCTTCGCAACGGACAATAAAAAGGAGAATTCAAAAAATTCGTGTTGTTGATTGAGAGTGAGTCCTGAAAAAAAATTCACAGTTTTCACACTTCATCAAAGCGGACCGGGTGTTAAATGCAGTCGATGCCGCCAAAACAGCATGAAATAATCACGATAATTCACCGGAAATGTTATTTTCCGATTTCGTGAAGTAGTTTGCTGTAACGGGTGTTTCAATTTCCATATAGCTTGTTTCATGGCGCAGAATACCGTCTTTAATCTCGAAATTTATAGATAAATGAATCTTGGTGACGCGAAAGCAATATAAATCTGCAATCATTCTAGACGGGGATGAAGTTTACAGCGAAAACCAAAAATAACACCTTCTCGAATTAACTATTTTTAGAATATATCTGGCATTCTCGTTCAGTGATTTTGAGTTTATTTTTTTTTCTAAAATCAGCATCAATGCCTTAAGTAATAAAAAATATATATCACTTCCGTCATAAAAATGTCTAGCGTGCACAGATTCAGTTATTGGGGAAAATATTCAAAATTGGAAAAAAATCGCGTCCACCGTCCACGCCATTCCTCGATATTTAGCGGGATCATTTGCGGTCCATTCTGGGGATCATTTGCGGTCAGGGATCATTTGCGGTCCAAATTGGGTATCATTTGCGGTCGGGGATCATTTGCGGTCCGGGATCATTTGCGGAGCTGTACAATACTCGTTTATTTAAAAACTGTTGAGAATCGGTCTTTTGAAAAGCTAAACAAGCTTAATTACTTTTCATTGTTTACAAACAGAGGAATTGAGCTGCACGCCGGTGAATTACAAAACGACAGACACCGAGGCTGGTAAGTCGTATTAAACAATTTTAAAGTTAAGCAATTCTTTTTAGATTCATGTGCTGAATTTATGAGTAGTTGTTTTCTCAGTGATTTTATGGAGTTAAACATATTATACACGCGGGAAGTTGGAGGAATATTACAATAGATATTTACGACTGAAGACACGAGTGAAAGCATGGACCATCTTTTTACATTTTAGTTTATATTTTAAGCTTAGCTACTAGGAATTGAGGTAGTCGATCGAACGTCTTGCTTGTGCCTGTATTTCCCTCAAAATTGAAGCTGCACGAGAAAACTTATTCGCCGGATAAAATTCTTTCGACGTGACACTTGAAAACATGGAAGCTGCCGAGATTTTGCTTTTGTTTACATGTATATTTAAACTAAATTACCATGAAATGTTTACACTATTGCTGGTTTGCAACCATTCCCGAGAGATTTAAATGACAAAGACCCTGGCGGCCATGTTGGATGAAAGGAACAATAAAGGCGGCGATGACGTCAGTTGCAAACCAAGAATCCCGGGGGGGTACTACCTATAATGGACTATACGGGGAGGCTCCGCCCGAAAGGTGTCCTTTTTTAGGCTCGAGGTATGTGAAAGGGTAGGGATTTCACGAGTTGAAGTATATGAAAGGGTAGGGATTTCAGGAGTAAATGAGTAAAATGATATTATTGTTTGGTTAACATCTCTACTGGTAATGCTTGATGATTTCTGGTGATATATTGTTCATTAAGTTCATTACAAGGGTATAGAAAAGGGATGCAGTGCTTCTACTGTAGGTATGTGAAAGGGATACCATTTTCATAATTTCTATGGAAGGTATATGAAAGGGGTACCATTTTCTATGGAAGGTATATGAAAGGGGTACCTTTTCTGTGAAAAATGGTATATGAAAGGGTAAGGGGTTGGACCTCTGGGCGGAGCCTCCCCGTATAAAACTTTTTTGAGTACCCCCCCCCCCCCCCCCCCGGGCCAAGAATAGCCATGTTGTACATATATAGTCAGTGATGCAAATTCATACATAGTTTTTTGTACGTGTTATTTCTCGTATATGTAGCATCTTTCGTTTTTATCTCACTGCGTTATGTTGTTAATTGCAAGGCTATTTGAGACTGTTTGCAATTTGTATATAAATCAGAAGCTATATATATATGATGTTTCCAAACTGCTACAGGATATTACAATTTTTGAGTATACAGACTTTTGGCATGTGTTGATGTGAAAGAACAAATTCAAAATTCAAACTGGCCAATTATTTAGCTCATCAGGTTATTTCACTTAATTATTTGAATGTAAAGCATTCTGTATTGGGCAATCTACAGGTGTACATTGTACATGTATAACATCGATAATTGATACTCTGATGAAATCGATATAAATTAGTTATTATATTAATGTTTCATGTTTATATTGATTTTTCTAATGGTTTTACCTTATCGATTTTTATTGATGCTATGATAATTATAAGTGTAACAGTGATCACAAATTAGGGAAGTACCTTCTCATCTGAACTATTAAAGGCCTGGTATTTCTCATCTGAATTATTAAAGGATGGTATTCCTCTGACAGGCTAAAAGCCTGTTGTGGCCTAATGTTTAGTGTGCTGGACTCTGGATCGCGCTGCCCATGTTGAAGCCCTGGCTGGGTCGTTGTGTTGTGTCCTTGGGCAAGACACTTTACTCTCACATTGCCCCTCTCTTCCAAGGAGTACAAATGAGTACCTGACAAAATGCTGGGGGCAACCTGTGATGGAATAGCATCCTATCCTTGGGTAGTAGCAATACTCCTATTTGCTTCATGCTTTGGAAACTGTGTTACCTACAAAGGTTTTTCGCGTATTAATCATTTCCTTTTTGTTTGATAGGGTTCTGGCCAGTGGTCACTTTTTAAGAGCGTGTGTTTTATTTTGGTTGTAAAAGCCAAGCAGTGGATGCTGAAAGGATCATTGGACCTCAGCTAAGTATGGTAATTTTGAAAACATTATCCCCACATAAGTTTGCCTATTCAGTATTGTACAGTACCCTTCGGTCCTGTCAAAAATAAGTTGACAGTTTCTTCACACTTTATGGCCTAGGCGATACCCACCTAGGAGTGTTTCTCGTATCGTGTTTCTCGTCTCGATAGAAGAATGAGTTTTGTTTTCTGTGAAAGCGAAAGACCTGGCAAGACTGTACGAGATTAAATGTCATGTTTACAATGAATATTTTCCCATGGTCAGGGAATATTTTTATATCTCTGATCCCAGTCATCACATTAATTAAACTGGCTCAATTGAAAACAACTTTTGGTTTGAGAAATCGGGTTTTTTTAGAAAACGAGGGTTTGAGAAATCGGGGTTCCACTGTACTTTAAAATGAAAATACATCAATTGTCGCTTCCTGGGTGCTACAACAACTGAACAAGCGTCAAGCGAGCACATTTAATGATTGATGTTTATCATTCATTGATTCATCCTAATACATCGTAATATTATATATAACATTTAACTAATGGAATTTTTTACCATAACCCAGCGGCTGATCTATTAAATGTATAATATCGATTTATTGATGGTTGTGTTTAATACTTTTTAGTCGTAATGTACAAAAACTGTGTGCGCACTCAGAGAGCCTTCTATCGATCGATAGTAGGTACCTGGGTAGCTGTCCGCTTACAAGAATGTTCCCTCAGGGAGCTGCGACTGTATATTAGAATACCATAAAAGGTCTATTAAGCCCCCCAGGGCTTATTTAATTTCAGGCCCCAAGAAGGGGGTGCTTATTAGATGGGGGAGAAGGGAGTGCTTATTAGAGCCAAGAGGGGTGGGGGGGAGGGGGGCTTTTGCAAATCATAAATTTTAGAGGAAATTAATATTAACTTTTTCAAACTTTACTCTTACACCACTAACTAAAACAGAACAAGAAATGGGTTACGTATCCGTCTTACAATTTGCTGAACCTTCATTTACATCAGCCTGATTTTTAATAAATTCAGATGCTATATTTAACATTTTAACTCTGAGCTCTGACAGGTGGGATGTAGAGAGGGGGGGCTTATTACAAAATCTGACTTCCAAATGGGGGAGGGCTTATAAGAGAGGGAGGGGCCCAATAGAGAGGCGGCGGGGGGGGGGGGGGCGCTAAATAGAGCTTGTACGGTAGTATTGTGAAATAAATAGACTTATTTACCTTCATATGCAAATTGCTCATTTCAGACCATGTGATGTTCTGTAGAGAATTGTTCCTTTGTTTATATAAAAAATTGAAGAAAAAAAAACAATTCTCTAGCTCTAGTAATGTCACATGGTCTGAAATGGGCAACAAACAATGGAACAAACCAAGCTAAATACAATATACAGTAGACTCCCGCTATTTCGAACTCTCAAGGGGAACGAAAAATAGTTCGAGATAGCGAGGAGTTCGAGACTGACTGAAAAACAAGGGCAAGGGGAATGGGTTTGATTTCGAGATAGTGGGATTTTCGAGATAACCGAGTTCGAGATAGCGGGAGTCTACTGTAGGTCTATTCACTGAAACTCAGAATCTTAATTTACCATAGTTGTTTTCATATGTTTCTTTTTATGTTATCAGTATGTACACATAGTTTTAAATTTTGCTGATGCATCAGCAAGTAGGGTTTTCTTGTATTAATACAATCTTCTGCTTTGTTTCCAATTCAGGTTTTTATTTCATCACCCTGATTACAGTGTGATTCCAGTCAACATCAAATGCCAGGAAAGTCATGCAATTCATTAAAATTGTATGTAATGCTTTTGGGTTAGAAATTAACTCTGTATTTCAGATCTACATGTACATGTTTTACCAGGAAAAAAGGCTGAATAAATATTTGGAGAACTGTGTGAAAATGTGATAGCTTCCTTGCTTTGTCTACTAAAAATATGTTAAGATGATCCCTATCGAAGGGCTAACGCTCAAAACGTCAGCTTCTAGAAATTCGCTACGGCGGTTAATTTACCTTTATCAACTCCGAGTTGATAATCAACATAGTGTTTCACTTGCCCGCCGACGCAGCACCACAGTTTCATTAGAAACTAATCACTTTGTTTATATATTATTGAAATTTCTTCCGACTTTACAGAGGTTGCATTGCTGGCCTTTTGCTTGCAATTGGCGCGTGTAAGATGGTCGTTGGTTCAAGTCCCAATGGCATGCTATTTTCCTTTTCGTTGTTCTTTTGTTTTCGTTTTTAGCAAACAAAGTGTCAGAAAAAAAGAGAATAAAGCTTCTCCTTCAAGACGAACAAAAAAACAACAGAAAAAACACAAGCAAAACGAAAGTCCGACTCTATCGTCTTGTTGTAGAAACCTGGGGACTAATTGCTCATGTCCCGACTAGCATATTTTATTGTGTATGACCTGTATTCAACGGTCATTTAAAACAATAAACGTATTTGAGGGGCGAAAACATGCTGACGGTAATTTGATTTCACTGAAAACTCTGAAAGTTCCTCGAATGATCTGGACTCTGGAGAAATGTGATCTACGTCGAAGTTCTCTTGAATGGATTTTGTTTTTCTTTTAATGGGCTTTTTTCTTTTCAGTTTCCCTAGAGTTTGGTGGGTGAGCCTGTATAACATGACTGATGGAATATCGCGGAAAATGTACCCGCAAACAAGTTTCCTAACAAATTTGCATGATTTTCGCAATTTCTAAACCCCACTAAAACCAAAACTAAGGGCAGTAGGTGGTATCATATTTACCATTTTCCATTATGACAATTAAATTATATATTGCTTTTGTCCGGTTCCACTTGTTATAAAAGTAATAATAATAATTAACATTTTTTATTGAGGGTAACACTTAATATCAACAGATAATGTACCCATGGCCCTCAACTAGAAATTATATAAAACCCAAAATGACAAAAAATTATCATAAACATTAAACGTTTTCATGAAATAATCAAATCTAACTTTTCAATATTTATACTATCTAAACTAAATTATCAATATTAAAATTTATAATGGTTGAGCCTTTGACAAAACGAGTTGATTGATGTAGATTGCTTAACATCTCTCGGGAGATTGTTCCAAGCGGCTGCAGCAGTGAAGCTGAAGGTGCGTTTGCCAAATGATTGTTTCACTTTGGGAAGGATTATATTATTCTCCGCATTTCTAGTCCCTATTGAGTGGATTTTGTTAAAAATCTTAAATTTATCAGTCAAGTATGGAGGAGCTAGTCCATTTAGGGCTTTAAAAACGATCTTTAGTTTAGCTCTTTTTACTCTTTCAGGCTAAACTCGGCTGGGAAATAAATGGTTGTTTTCTCATAAACGAGCACGGTAACCCCCATTTTTAATGAATAAATTTAAATGTCATATGGTTGACTACGATATATCGCGATTCAAAGAAAAGTTAAATACTCCGCATTGAGATATTTTTATTTGAATGCTGCAAAGAGCACGTCTTTGGGTAGTGCTGGGTATGTCGGCACGCAGCGAATTCTTTTGTTTCATAATCTTAATTCCTGTCCCACTAAAATAGTTTATAATGTAAGATCAAAGTCTATTTTGTTGAACTGCTCTAATATTTTAATGCAAGTTCTCAATTATTTTTTCTAGAAATTATAGTTCCCTATTCTGACTTACAAATCTATTTTTCTTAGTATTCAGTGCATGATATATATTGCTGAATTGGCCACCCAGGGTGTATAAAGTTTGGTTTCATTTAATTTGATTTGATTTGATTTCACAATTTTCTTGCCAAAAGATAAGATTGATAAATAAAATGCTTAAAAAAATATATTATGTATATCTTCAACCAACCTTCTGGACAACTGAAAAATGTATAAATATTAACAAACACCGATTATGTTTGTTTTATTTTTTATAAAAATAGGTATAACAGAAAAGATCAAAGAAGTTCGTTTATTTTGTTTATTTTAATAAACAAAATAAAATAAACAAAATAAACGCTCTTCTTTGATTTTTCTTTTTGATCTTAAAAGCTAGCAATAACAGAAAATATTAATGAAGTCCAATTTTACAAAATTATTTATAGTTTTCATGTTCACATCCAGCCTATCTACAGCCAGTGTTGTCTTTGTTGTTGTTGTTGTTCAAATAGTTAAGTTTGTGTGTACAACATTGCCTTAAGGTAGAACGGAAATTACTTTTCAAGTCTCTCCTTATTGAAAAATATATTTTTTTTAGCGTAGATGGCAACGCAATATTTATTCTACTTTAATTACCTTATACGTATGTAATTATTTGCATTGTCATTATTTAATGTTTTTAGAACTTTTAATTTAATATATGTAAACAATTCTTATAATACGTTTTTTGTATATTGTAATTTTAATTTTAGCTTATGCAGGAGCCTAGTTGCTCAATTCACGACCCTGGGTAAGTTTGATTTGATTTGATTTGGATATACAGTGTGTTATGAACAATAATGTTATAATAAATAAAATATTTGATAAAATAATACTGCTTAAATTTTGCGTCAAGAAAAGCCTATGTACATTTTCAATCAGCCATCTGGACAACTGAAAAAATGATGAATATTATAAACATTAATGTTTGTTTGGTTCGTTGTAAAGGTACGACATTGCCTTGAAAAGGAGGAGAACCCATATTACGTTTTATTCTTTCCTACCTAATATCAAGGAAGCCACCTGACTATTTCTTAATAACCGTATTAAAATGGCATTTTTTAGCCTAAATGGCCACGCATTATGTCTGCTTTACCTTATATATAGCTATTTGCATTGTCAATATTTTAATGTTTTAATTTAATATCTGTAAACTATTCTTGTGAATACGTTTTTTTTATATTGTTTATTGTAATTATATTTTAGCTTATGCAGGGCCCCTCTGTATACCAACTTAGTTGAAGAATGGGCCATCCTGGGTAAATAACGTATCTTTTGATTTGAATATATCTCATGCTCAATTTTCTTACCGCCAGAAAAAAAATAAGATATAACAAGAAAATCTATTTAAATTTTACATCAAGAAAATCCTATGTACATTTTCAATTAACCTTCTGGACAACTGAACAAATGGATAAATATTAAAAAAATCCGATGTCGTTTCGTTTGTTTATAAAGCTACAACACTATCTGGCAAAGAAATGGAACGAAAATATTGTTATCTACAATATCATGAAAGCCACCTCAATAAAAATAAGTTTTTAGCCTATATGGCCGCACACTATGTATAATTCTACTTTATTAACCTGATGCGAAATTCCCATGTACATTTTCAATCCACATTCTGGACAACTGAACAAATTGACAAATATTACCTAACACCGAAGATGTTTAGTTTGTTTATAAACTTAGCTATGACAGAAACGATCAAAGAAATCCATTTAGGTTATTTATAAAGCTAGCAATATAACAGAAAATATTGTCCAATTGTAGAAACTTTTGTTTTCGCGGTTACGTCCAGCCTAATGTATTCACAGCCAGTGTTTTATTTGTTGTTGTAATTAAAAACTTTATTTTGTGTTTGAAAAGCTGAATGTAAAACATTGCCTTAAATAAGTGGAACGCAAATTGATTAAGCCCAGAGAATCATTTCTGAGATTCCAGTGTTGAGTCGAAATGCTGTTCCTAATATTGTTGGTATTTTTATTTTCCTCTCACTCCGCGGTGTGTGAAGTGCAAGAAGATGACGGGGATTTTGCTTTGGTAGGTTTCTGAGATAAATTATAAATGTTAATATTGTCCATATTTAGAGAGCCACTCTAGTTTCCAAACGTTTCACACACTATTCAATCATCATCATCATCATTCTCATCATCATAATCATCATCACCGTTCGACTAAATAGAAAACGACCACCAGACTCTTCCAGCCCTTCTTGGTTTAATAAATAATTGAATTTCGCCCATTTCCTAAACGACACTCTAACAGCATATATGACTAGGATTTGTGGCATATCTATTTTTAACCTGTTAAAATTGTTACATTGGTACACTCGATACGCGAATTAAATTAATTCTGGTTGTGTACTTGTTTCCCAGTCACTAAGGAATCAAACGTACTATTAAACAAAAATGTCGACTGGCCTCCATACAATGCATGGATGTTTTGCTTCAATCAGCTTGACAGCACAACCAATTTTACGTTACCAGTACTTATGCTAGGTTTAATAATTAAGTTTGGGCTTCCATACCATGAAATTGAGAAAGGAAATCCGATGCCCAAAAAATAAATCACCAAAACGCTTTCGTATAGCACCCGTTATATCATTAAGGCTAGATATATATTTTACAATGTAGCTGGAATTCTTGCTAAAAATAAAGCAAATATTTAATAATAACATTTTTTGTTTAGAAATTCCTCAGCCAATACCACTACATATCACCAACCCGATCCGGTAATCATGACACGAAGACGGGAATCAAAAAGTTCCAGGAATTTTTTGGTCTACGTGCGACCGGTGAACTAGACGATGAAACCTTGAACGAGATGAAGAAACCTCGCTGTGGAGTCCCGGATGTCGACGATGATATGGGAAGAGTGAAACGGTACTCCGTTTATGGGAAAAAGTGGTGGCGGTCTTCTTTCAAATATTATCTCTACAAGGGAGAGGATATGCCAGAATCCGATCAGATCAGAATCATTGCTAAGGCATTTAAGTACTGGAGCGATGCAACACCAAAGCTGAGATTTACTAAGACATACGCCACGCGGAACGCTAATTTGAAACTCAGGTAGGTGACGAATTTTATAATGTTCTGTTAGTGTATGCTAGTGCAAGTTCCCATCTGATTTATCCTTGCAATATCAATACATATTGTCATGAAAGATAATTAGATCTTCGTAGTTACATATCAACTTCGCCGCAGTTGAAAAGAGTGCCTAAAAAACAGGCTCCAATGGATTCCAATCCCTTTCGATACCGGTGACACGCTTTGCCGATGAGCTATGAAGCCACTGGGAGCTGGTCAATTGCGAGTTTCATTTAGTGATGAATAGGAGATAATGAATATACATGTCTTCGCTAAATAATCAGGCCAATACATTGTCCAGTGGACAAGTGACGTGAAATAAGAAAACCATGAACTGAGGAATGCTATCTTGATCTACCATTAAGGTCGCGGGGGACAGTTTTCGCTCATCAGTATGCATTTATGAAAAGAGTATGCACGAAGTGCGATGAATGATACCCTTAAGGGCTTAAAATATTCTGTTTCTGCATCAATAATCACACGTACAAAGCACAATACAGGATTAATTGGAACGCATTGTTCTTTTCTGCAATAGTAAAAATAATAAAATAAAATAAATAATTAAATTTATATAGCGCAAATTACATACTGAAAAAAATGATCAAATGCGCTTTACATGGATAAAAAGATAAAAATTAAAAATGATAATATACAGTTTTATATAGCCGGTGGATTTAAATTATTAGGAAAATTACCTTTTTTGCATTCGTGTTTGCTCGGGAAGATCCAGGAAGCCTTCGGAAGCGTAAAAACAAGCAATTTTGTGTCCAAGAATTCAGCGCGGATATAGAATTTTATGAGCTGACACGGCAGAGAGGTAAACTAGATGTATTGTAGGTGTATTGTATATTGTCATATCTAGCCAGTTTCAGGCGTTCAGATAGTGGGGGAGCGACGCATTCTTAAGTTATTTAAAATTTATTAAAACAATAATATTTTAAAATATTTCGACCCGTCGTCACTTCATCGACACTGCATCGATATACAAACTTCCATAGACGGGCATGAATAAAACGTTGTCCTGTTTTTGATCACTGCTTTTCATTGTTGTCACATTTACACAAGAACATTTCATATCCCTTACTATTCATTCCATTTTGCTTTTTGCATTTTCATTAGCTTTGGCAAAACAAGACATTCTGGAACCCCATTCGAGCCACTTTGCACGACTGTGTTCGACGGAAAAGGTGGCATGTTTGGCCATGCGTTCCCTCCACGAGATGGACGAATTCATTTTGACGATGATGAGTATTTCACAGAGAATGGAAGCATGTGGAATCGGTCCCAAGGGTTGCTTTACAACGCCGTGCACGAAATAGGCCACGCCCTGGGCTTGCGTCATTCTAACAAGAAGGACTCGGTTATGTGGCCTCAACCCAAACGAGGTGTCCCGACGCTGTCCCAAGACGACATTAATGGAATACGATATCTGTTCCATTAACATGGACATTAAAAGTATGTGCCAGAAGAATTAATTTGTCAATAACATAATGTTTGCTTTGTTGTTGTTGTTGTTGTTGTTGTCGTTGTTAGGGATGTTTTGATGGGATGGGAATAGCCCATTTCCTAAGGATGTTTTTGTTGATCGTCTTTTGTAAACAAAATGTTGTGAATTCAAGGAGCCTACATGCATGATAATTCGCTCCTTTGTTATTGCTATTGTTGTCGATTTTGCTTTTAGTAGCTTTTTTGCTATTATTGATGTTGTTGTTTCTCATGCTCCGCTTTGTTTGTTACTGTTTATTGCGTGTGAAAAGTCGTAAATAAAATAAAGAGGATTATAAAAAAATTATTAGCAAACTGTGTTTCTAATTTAAAAATATACACCTATTTAAAGTTATCGGATCTGATCGAAGCGTAAAGCCTACAAGACAAGACCGAATGATAGTCTGGGTATTCTTTAGAATTTGCATATCTGTGGGAAAAGAAATCTACACGTTTTTATTTCGCACGTGATGTACGTATTTGCTTTGCCCCGAATTAGATAATTTGTTTTTCCATGATTTTTCACAGCTTATTCTGCTAAAATTTAGTTTGGCTAAAATTAGCTTACTTCTACAGGTTTAAAACAAAAAGGAAACGTTAGAAATAATGTTTTTCATGTTACTTCTCATTAGTATTCGGAACGTGCACAGTTTTCTACTTTTACCCATGCTATCTTTCGGTCTTGTCTTGTGGGTTTAAAAACATTTCTACCCGACAACGTTAATTGAAATAGGTGTATATTTTTGCTAGCAATTGTCGGAATTCTACAACAACCTCGCTCGATCTCTTTACTTTTCAGATTGGTGATGGGCATGCATGGCGGTTTCTTGGTCTACTCAATGATGATTGTGATGTTATTGTGCAAATAAAGAAATATAAAGAAAGAAAGAAAGAAAGAAAGAAAGAAAGAAAATATAAGAAAATATTCAAAAGTGTAATTCATGTTCTCCCTCTAGAGTTGCTCGCAGTAATGTCAAATGTCCATTATTCATTTTGAGTCTGTTGAACGATAGACAATAGCGCCACCGGCAGACATACCCCCACTTTTAAAAACCGTCTTTAAACCAAACAGAGAAATGGACATCAAGCCAAAACAGAAATTACAACATCTGTATCTGACCTCACTATCGAATATTTATCCCGGAGGAATCCTGTCTGTACCCATAAGATTAATGATCTGATGGATATGAGCATAATGCCGGCTAGCCAAAATAATACAGCCGTGCACATGAAACAACGGATTCATTTTGGTGAATGTTTTCATTACTATTACCATACTACTTTCGTTACATACTTCTATATCCTTCACTCTTTACTGTATTTGTCTCAGGCAAAACAAAAAAAACAAAAAAAACGA
Organism: Desmophyllum pertusum; assembly: GCA_029204205.1. Lineage (NCBI taxonomy): Eukaryota > Metazoa > Cnidaria > Anthozoa > Scleractinia > Caryophylliidae > Desmophyllum > Desmophyllum pertusum. The sequence goes on from MU825396.1 coordinate 8,179,273, forward strand.
TGCTCTCTTAAATTCATATTGATAATGCACGATTCAATATGTGCCTTCCCCAAAGCGAGTCTTAAAATTGGCGTGTATAAACTCTCGCACTACACAAAAAAGAATATTATCCAAAATAACAAAATCGAAACCAGCGTTCTAACCATTAGATTAAAAAAGAGTGACGAATAGCCGATTTCCAAATTGTCCTTTGCTACTGTTTCAAAAACGAAGGCGTGAAGCGAAACTATTCAAATGATGAATTTGTTTGATTTGATGAAAATTAACATGCGAGTAAACTCATTTTTATGTGAAAGGCTTCGCACCGCGCCGGGGACTCGTTTTGAAGCAGAATAACTGGCCTATCAAAATCGGATAATTCGTTGGGACATTGGAGATAAGCAAACGGCAAAATTGTGTTGTTGTGTTGCAAAATTGACAATATATTTATGGAAGAATTGACAGAAATATTTATTAATCAGACATGTACCTCTCTAGTGATTGATGAGTACTGGAAAAAAAAAATACGTGGCAATATTCTCCCTCCGTTTTATCTTTCGCAACATTATTCTAATATATCAATATCCAGTATAAATAGAAATAGAAAACAATCATTTGGCTTTAAATTTTATATTTTTTAACAACGGATCAGATACATTTGGATTCATTTTGAAGTCGAACTAGCAGTTTCCAATTTAATAATAGTGAAATAGCATTATTCTTTCCCTGCAAATATTTAAATTAAACAATCCACAGGCACATGAGCACCCATCTAAGCACGGCGACGCATAACCGCTTAAAAATTAATTATCTGAACCTGTTTCACTTTAACTTCTGTTAATTCTGAGGACTTTTTCAGTGTTCTACTTTTGTTATCAACGAAATAATGGCCGGGCTTAAATATCGCTAAAATACTCGGTATAATATCGTGATAGCAAAATACTTCAGTCCCTAATTAAATTAAAGCTACAGTAGGCCCCTACTACTATCTGGTAAACTTATCTTATTCTATCAAGATACAGCCAACAATTTATCTTGAAAACACCTCGAATCAGTTTCAAAATTCACCAAAGCGTTCACCAAGCAAGCAATATGACTAAAGCTATATCTAGTTCTTATCTGATCCATATTTGATCACTGATTCTTATCTTTGGGTACATTAGCCGAGATTGACAATATATTTAATATAACACATCCGATTGCATATAGAGACGCGTTCCATCCAGAGTTGAGCTGATGAGCAGAAAACAAGTCGGCCGCCATGTTTCTCTTCTTGGTGGTTATCTCGTTGCTTTTAATAGATGGCGCTGTTTGTGAGCTTGACGAAGAGGATGACGACACACAATTTGCTTTGGTAGGTTCACATTAGGGAGTTTTAATGTTTATTTGCAATATATAAACTGACTTTAATTTTGACTAGGACACTGTCACGTACATGTAATCAGGTGACGATTATCTATTTTGATACAAACATTATCTTCAGAACAAGCTAGCATAAAATAAATGTATGGAATCAGGTGAATTATTCTTTCGAGCTTTGAACTGAAAGGATTAAGCGGCTACTGGGGGTTATTTGTTGGCTATCAGATATAAAAGATCTAATAGAGCAAAAGTGCATGACCAGGACAAAAGTAAACTTAGACAGCATCGAAATTTATTGGAATCTAAAGCAAGGGAGTGAAGTCATCGCTTCGTCGAGCAATCCGCCTTTTATTAAAGTAACTGTACTATCCCATCATTTCGTTTTTCAGCTAGAGTAGTTCGAAGTTTACCCAAATGGTACTTAGATTTTCGTGATTCATGGCGAAAACTCATTCGGTGCATATTCCACGTGGAATGTTCAATACCACTAAGAATTATAATAAAGTAAAGGATTGCATGTTATCACGAAGCCAATTTTTAATTGCAACGTCAAAATGTTTGTAATTTTCAAATCAGGTCGCAGCAATTGCAAATCCAGCGCTCGAGTTAGTGTTTGCCCTGCTCCATGATCTCTATGCCGTCTGGTTTGTTTACCATACGGAAACCGTCGCACCGCACAATCTCATTTCATATTCATTCTTAAACTATTAGGGCAAAATATACTGTTAATCTTTTTTTTAAGTGTTTATCGGTATAATACTGCATTGGTAAATTTACATACACGCTTTATAGGGTTAAAAAGCAAATAAAATTGATATAACAATAGTCATATGTGGGTTGAATTTATTTTGGTTCTCATCCTTACTCCGATAAGTTTTGTCCGGCTACTCCAGTTTTCCTCCCGCCAAAAAAAAAACATTTCTAACTGATTCGTTGTTTAACTCAGACAGTTTGTATTGTTGCAAAATTGACAATATATCTATGGAAGAATTGACAGAAATATTTATTAATCGGACATGTACCTCTATTGAGAAATCAGTTGAAGGTTTTAGTGATTGATGAGTACTGAAAAAAAAATGTGAAAGGCTTTGCACCGGGACTCGTTTTGAAGCAGAATAACTGGCCTATCGAAATCGGATAATTCGTTGGGACATTAGAGATAAGCAAACGGCAAAATTGTGTTGTTGTGTTGCAAAATTTACAATATATTTATGGAAGAATTGACAGAAATATTTATTAATCAGGCATGTACCTCTCTAGTGATTGATGAGTACTGAAAAAAAATACGTGGCAATATTCTCCCTCCGTTTTATCTTTCCGCAATATTGTTCTAATATATCAATATCCAGTATAAATAGAAATAGAAAACAATCATTTGGCTTTAAATTTTATATTTTGTAACAACGGATCAGGTACATTTGGATACATTTGATTTGATTGAAGATAATTAGCATTATTCTTTCCTTGCAAATATCAAAATCGATTCGTTTGTTTAACTCAGACAGTTTGTATTATTTTACAGCTTTATTTACGACACTATCACTACTTATCACCCGAAACATCTAGCAACACCAACACTACAGAAGCAATCGAGAACTTTCAGAAGTTTTTTGGGCTGACTGTAACTGGTGAATTGGACGATGACACCATGTACGAGATGAAGAAACCGCGTTGTGGTGACCCGGATGTGGACACTGATGGACTGCGTCTGAAACGATACGCGACGGTGGGCCGACAATGGAGTAACACGACCCTTACTTATTCTTTTTCTCCTGGGGCTGATATGAAAAATAAAGATCAGTTGAGGATCATCGCCAGGGCTTTCAAATACTGGAGTGACGCGGCACCAAAGTTAACGTTTACAAGAACCAACAACTTTAACAAAAGCGACATTAGAATCAGGTAAGTTCATTTATTTTTGAGCTACCTATCTTCTTAACGCATGTCGGTTGATTAACTACAGAGACCTTTATAGCCGGTTCTCGATAACACTACACTGTCTAACATAACCTACCCCACATCTCATAACGTGAACTTACTTGACAGTATTTATACTAATAATTAAGCAAGGGAAGACTTCTCTATGATATATAACTTCAATTACCTGTAATAATGGAACATATCATGTAACTTGCTAACATATATTCATTTCACTATGCTTGACAAATCTTGAAATCTGTTTTGTTGTTGCTGCTTGTTATTGTTGTATTTATTTAGTAACGGTGTTGTTGCTTTTGTTGTTTTCGCTACTGCTGCCATGTTGTTGTTGTTATTGTTGTTGTTGTTGTTGTTGTTGTTGTTGTATTTGTTTTACTATAAGTTAATGCCAAGACTTGTTTCATTGTTCGTAAGTCAAGGAAAGATATCAATGACCAGTGAATTTTTGTATTATATTAAATAAACACAACGTTAGTGTATACACATAATAAAATAACTTTGTTCTGATAATATTACATGTACGTCTTCAAATATAAGGAGAAGCAAATCCAAACGTGTTTTTATTATATTTTTGCAAACGTATTCGAAAGTCGATCCTCAATTAAAAATTAATTTACAGTTAGTGCACCTTTGAAGCCTGATACATGTAAAAGTTAAAACAAAGAGAGAAGGCTTATAGACGGTCCCATGATAATCGTGACGTAGGGACTGGTTTTAGAAGTATAATTAAATTGGAAGCTTCCAGTACAAATTTCTGTCAATTATACTCGCCTCCTGAATCTTTCAATTTGATGGACAATCACGAAGCTCAATATTTGAGGAGATTTTCCCTGATAGGTGTTTTATGCCGTGAACTTAAAGTTAATCATCAAGCAACGAAATTGAGGTATTAGTTACTATTTTAATACTTCGTTCCCTAAATTATTATTTTATTTTATTTCCAGCTTTGGAAAACTGACCCACAGTGGTGTCCCAGGTGAAAGGCAATGTCCTTATGACTTTGATGGACAAGGAGGAGTGATTGCGCATGCGTATTACCCAACTGAAGGACGAATCCATTTCGACGATGATGAGCACTACACTGAGTTCGGTGGGTCAGTAGTTGGATGGTGGTGGAATAAAAGGCAGACTCGCGGACTGCTTTATACAGCTGTTCATGAAATCGGTCATGCTTTAGGTCTGAAGCATTCCGATGTTAAGGACGCAGTCATGTGGCCTTTAGCGAAGAATGGCAATCCGAAACTGGATCAGGATGATATTGACGGGATTATATCATTGTATGGCAAGTGTATAAATTAATTGTGGATTTTACTACGTTATTTCGGTTTGTTTCATACATATTTTTAAAATTCCGATAATGTCTTCTTCCTTCTTTCGCGACTTTGATTGTGATTTATTTCATTATATGATGTTCAAGACAGGTCCGCGTGTGTCCATAATCTTGCAAACAAAGGAACATGGCCAATATTTTCTCAACTTGAACCTTACACATTTAGAACTGTAAAATTTTAATTTAAATATACATGCCAGTAGCCCTGTGCATGCGATGAATGTGCATCCCATGCATAGGAGAAGCAATACTCCTAATCGGCTTCATTCTACGGAATCCGGGATAAGCACCTGCACGGCAGTGTGGGAAAGTTTGGCCCGAGTGTGGCTTTACCTACCTTATATGTCAGCAGCACTTAAGAGAAAGGCTAGAGAGGTGTCTGAGATTCGAGTAGAAAAATTATATACCGGCGACGCTTGGAGACACTTGTATTACAACGGAATTCTGTCTGGATATTTTTCGGCATGAATCTCATACGTGTTTCTCTCCCGGCGCGGTGGACAAAAATGAGCGCGCGGCTAGGGCTGTCCACAATATGCTCGAAATTTCTCAAAAAGTTGCTCGGAATTTCTCAAAAAGTTGCTCAAAAGTTGCTCCAAAAATCAAGAAAGTTGCTTTTTTAAAATTTTAAAAAAAGTTGCTCTTTTTTGTGATTTTGTCTAAAGAAAAAAATATGCTAATCGCCAATCAAAGTAAAAAATGCTAATCAAAGTAACATTTCTAAGCATTTTCATGCAATTTTAATGCAACTCAAGACTCAAATGGGTAGAAATTGCTCAGAATTCAAAAAGTTGCTCGAAATGCAAAAAGTTGCTCGAAATGAAAAAAGTTGCTCGAAATACGAAAAGTTGCCAAAAAGTTGTCGAGCATAATTGTGGACAGCCCCACGCGCGACAAAACACGCTTATTTTCTAAGGACAGCATATTATGAGATTTCGTTATTATTTAAATCAGAGAAATGCATTTGCTAATTTTAAATATACCTTTACTCACTACGTGAAATGTGGACTGTGGATAGTTCAATATAGAGCGTTTTTCACATTACGTCATGGCGGTCATATTGGTGTATACCCAGATAATGAAATTGTTCTCCTTCGGGAAATTGTGCAAATGTTCTTATGTTTTGGAACATCAATTTCACCGCCGTGAAAACGTTATACTTTTATAAATCGTTTATTTATTTATTTTTCATTTGTGTATTCATTTTTTTCCATTTGTGTATTTATTCGTCTATTTGCTTATTTATTTATTTATGTGTTTTTCTTTTTTATTATTCATTGGATACAGGTCTCTAACAAATCAAAATACGTTATGTCTCGTTTGCAGGATAAAACTTCAGAGGTGTCAAGAAAGTTGTCAATTTTAGATTGAGTTTTTCCCAACCGCAGCAAACAATACTTTGTAACAGTTTATATGTAATATTATTATGTGATGTCACTTTTTAATGCTGTTTTAGTTATCAGTATGCCGGAGTAATAACAAAGTAACTGTTCGGTGTTTTTTCTGTAATTACATGTAAAGACAGGAGGGAAAATATTATGTACTATTTTTAATAAACATGTGCTGAAAATAAAGGTTAATATTGGTTGAATTGTACGTTTATTTGATGACCGACTTTTCTAATATTTTGTTAAGAAGAGACACGTTTTAGTCATTTTAGTGACACATGAAATTTGTAGCTAGTAATTATAATTACCGAGCTTTTTGTCTATGTTCCAAAACCAATCCTGGTGCGATACCATTCAAAGAAATTAATGTATTTCATTTGATTGCCGCTTATTTTGAATGAACATGTGTGAGTAAAGTAAAATTATTTATGAAAGGTTGTGCACCAGGAGTCGTTTTGAAATAAAGGTAAAAGGAATTCGGGTAATGACCTGTTCAGCTCCGCAAATGATCCCGGGACCGCAAATGATCCCCGACCGGAAATTAACCCCAAATTGGACCGCAAATGTTCTCCAGAGTGAACAGCAAATGATCCCGCGAGAAATTGAAGAATGGCGTGGATAGGGGCGTGGATAAACTCTGTAGCCTGGAGAGTAGATCGAGGTTTGAAACGAAGAATTAAATCAAATTTCAATAAGAAACCTTAATCACTGCAATAGTAGACAGGTCTCCTAGTAATAATTTTATTCAGTTGGCAATTTAACCTCGAAATACGGTCACAAGCAGCAGTACGAATGACAATTTGCAGGTGGAAAGACAACATTTAGTCCTAGTCAGACAAAAGCAAAATCAGATTTACATACATGTCTATTGTGTTTTCAAAAGTTAATAAACATTGACTATTTTGCCCAATATTACGAATGCATTTCTTTTCATCAACAGTTTAATGTGAACATTTTGGGGTTATAACTGTTTCTTCAAACAACATATCGCTACAGTTTAAAATTTAAAATATTATTCTTACAGTACTGTGCAAAAGTAATGCAAATGAATTTCGACGAATTTCGGAGCTTGATAGTGTAAAATTAACCACGTGCACCTGCAGGCAAAACCCACTGTTGTAATCACGGCCGGCTTGTTCAAATAGTCCTTATACGAGGTATTGTTTATGTTTCAGCTACACGGATTTGAAAAATTGACAATAAAAAACATGTTCAAAGATTGTTTCTTTCCTTCGAAACAATCTCAACAAATAGTTATTGAATAGATACAAATGAACTATTGTGCTTCGTGACTACTTTGTACATTCAATCAAATACGAAAAACGAAATGGTGCTGATTTCAGTTGTTTGCTGTACGTGACCAAAGCGTTTACAAGGTCTCGCGACTTTGGGCGATTTTTAAAGGCGATTTTATATCCGAGTAGGCCTTTTTCGAATTTCTGTCCTAGTTACATAACTCCCAACACGTTCAAATACATTAGCACCTCGAAGTTTTTTTAATGCAGTTGTGATCCTTACACGAATACTGAATTATTGAAGGTTAAAATTGACTACTCTGTGCTTTCAATTCGACAACAATTAACTTTATTTTATTCATATTTGTGATAAAAAACCAATTGACCATTTTTCACTTTTTCTGAATAGAAAACCTTTAACACTGAATGAACGAATCTATCTTTCGTTGTTCAATGGTATTTCTGGTAATATCTTAAACTTCCGAATACAGTCGCACCTACATGGCAAGGGAAATACAGGAGTGTCGGTAAATAGAAATAGCGTTTGTAAGTGTAAAATTTTTGATCAAGCTAGTGAACTGTCCGTAAAGAAAGTGCCCGCATTGTGCAGTTGTCCACAACTAGGACAATACAGAATAATTGTGTTATTGAACATCCATGACGATTTGTCAAGTTACACTTGATAATCAAAAGAATTGGCGCACGGTGTTGTTTGTTTCAGAAACGGCACGTCATTAGCTAATCATTTTCTCTGAGGCTGAGTAAAGGCAGCTAATCACATCTATACGCAATAGCTCACGTCTAATCATCATATAAAGACGATATTTTATTCCTTGTTAAGACAATTTTACACCGGTTTCTTAGAAGCGGACAGGTCGACCATGTTTGTTTTCTTGGTGGTTTTTTCGTTGCTGTTTGCAGGCCGAGCTGTTTGTGATAAGTTTGAAGAGGATGAGGACGAGAAAAATGTTGCCATGGTAAGTACAGAAATGTTCATGTTCAATATGCAAAGTTTCCACCAGAATCTCGCATGACTCGCATGATCAGTTGAAGAGGCACATTCATGCTATGATGTTTAGTGAATATTTGTTGCCATTTCTAAAATTTTACGATGAAACTCCTGATACATATGTGTTTATGAAGAGAGGGCGTGCTTAAAGCTGAGAAGGCCTTTAACATCTCGAGAAATTTCTGCTACCAGACGTAATGATCTATAACCGTGTGAGCTATTTTAGCGAGATGAGGGACTTCTAGAAGTGCGATGAGATGATTCTAAGCAGTTTTAATTGAAGTTTCCCTTACATTTCCACAGAATTATCTGAAGCAGTACCATTACATATCACGTACAAGATCGGGAAACCATAACGGCGCCAAAGCAATCGAGAACTTTCAGAGGTTTTTTGGTTTGCCCGTGACGGGGGAACTGGACGAGGACACCTTGTACCAGATGAAAAAACCACGCTGTGGAGTCCCGGATGTCGACGTTGATGGGACGCGCTTTAAGCGATTCGCAACGTTGGGTAAATGGCAAGAGACGACTCTTAAGTATTATCTGACTTACGGGGACGATATGTCGCACTCTGATCAAGCGAGGATCATCGCCAGGGCTTTCAAATACTGGAGTGACGTGGCACCACGGTTAAACTTTGCTAAGACTGATGACCGTAGCATAGCTGACTTTCGGATCAGGTTAGAGTAGATGTATATATATTTTTAATTTATCAAATAAAATATAATCAATTATAGTTGTGCACTAGTCGACCAGTTCACTTAAGCATGTAGATTGAATCCTAGTGTGTTACAAGTCATATAAACGTTATTGAGTATAAATACATTATGCAAACTTCAATTTGGGATTTGTCGTTACTTTGAACTCGGCCTCCCTTGGAAAAAAGGTTAATACCCACAGAAAGTTGAAGTTTCATCTCAAGTATTTTAAAGAATATACAAATTTATTCTACAGTTTTGGTAGAAGGACTCATGCTGGTGTCACTGGTGAAGGACAATGTGCTCTTCCGTTCGATGGAGCAGGGAAGGTCTTGGCGCATGCATACTTTCCAAGTGATGGACGAATCCATTTCGACGACGAAGAGCGTTACACTGAAACCGGTGCTTCGTCTGGGTGGTGGCTTTGGAAAAAAGAATCTCATGGGCTGCTCCCTGTAGCTGTTCATGAGATCGGTCACGCGTTAGGCTTAAAGCACTCTAACGTCAAGGGCTCCATCATGTGGCCCACAGCGAAGAAAGGGACGCCTACATTGCACCAAGATGACATCAACGGGATTCGATCTCTCTATGGTGAGTGTGTGCACAAATATGGAATTGCTCTATTTCACTAATAAACCGAACATATCGAGGAAAATCAGAAGAAACCTTCTTATAAACGAAACCGTCAGTAACTCCACTAAAGTGGCCAAACTTTTCATTCCCGTTTTGCATCGAGATTGAAGGATTTGATTTTTATATTTTTCTATGTCTGTATCCACGATTAGTCTCGCACATTAAGTTTCGCTATTTAAACAAGGAAGAGATAATTATGCCAGAAAAGGTTTAAAATCACGTAAGATTTCTAAAATAAGTAGAAAATTGGTGCTTTAAAATATGTCTACGTGGTATCCTTGATATTTTCCAAATATACTTTTTCATTCACTTTTTAATGCTATTATATCATCTTTTTTCTCGATTGCAGGGTAAAACTGTAGCATCTTTGGAAGGAATGGAGACGTGTTCCTACCCGATTTCTTGGAGGAAAAGAATTATATTGTTTGTTTGTAACGATAACAATAAAAACCTGATGTAATATGTTACACTATTTGTGCGTCTTGTTTTCCTTGATTAGTTATCCCTATAGTACACTAAACAATTACTCGATTCAGATTGGTCGCAAGCAATACAATTAATCCCAAATTAAACTCCACAGGAGTACCTATATTATTTCTATATTATTTCTATGGCAGCGGCACGCAGGCGCGTCCAAACGCGCCAAATCAATTCGGTTTTACATTGGAATGTGAATTTAATGGTCACCTCTACGTTTTCATAATCATTTGTTGTATTTAGCATATTGTCATACCCTGTACTATATTTTTAGTGTTTTTCGGGGGGGAGGGTTCATATCATCAAGGGTGCCTATTAAATATTAATGATGAATTATACCAGAAGGTCGTAATTTGTTTTATTTAAAGTACATCCAGAAAAAATCGCATAATAAACAACCAAACAAAACAATAAGAACTGGCAGTAATGTATTGAACACAGCTCATAAATTTCTCCTGAAACAACGACTTTGGCGGGTTAACCACTGACCGAAAATACTCTTTTTCCTGAAGTACAATGGGAACTAGAATATGTTACATGCTAAGTATCAATAAGTAATCTACTTTATTTACCGGGAGGTTGACACATTTTCCTTTGTTATTCAAGAACCTTTATTTAACTTATAACCCTAATGAAAGGGATTTATACAGATAAATCCTTGGTATTTATATAGATAAATCCCTGGTAGACAGGGATTTATCTGCATTAACAAAAGGGGATTTCGTTGCGCCTTTTTTAACTCGTTTCTTCTCTCCTTTTCACTCATTTTTTCTTTTTTTTTTTTCCTGTACCCTGTGAGCTTCGAACCTTCACCTTAATTATTCACCTCTGGATTACATGTCTGACTTCTATACCACTCAGCTCTTTTCTCAGAAAACCATATACAATGATAGCAATAAATAAAAAACACACTTCATTGTTTGCGGGTACAGTAGATCCGAAAAACATATGATAATACTAATTGACCAGCTTAATTTTGTCTTCTTGAAACGAGCTTTATATTAAAGAGTACAAAAAGTCTATAGTTATTCATATCAGTTCGTCAAGCGGAAACAACATTGTTTTTGGTCGCTTGTCCCCGAGGTATTGCATCATCATATCGCTTTCATTGTCTGTGTTTCGATCCGACGAAGGTGCGAGCCAACTAATTAATCATTTTAAATGAAGCTCACTCATGAATAATATCATGAAATAAGTTAGATAAACCATATATATTCCTCGGGCCTACGGCTCTCGGGATGTATATGGCTTTTAAATACCTCCGTTTTCGGTGTTTATCTCTTACAAAACTGTGCGCATATTTCTTCAATGTTTTCTTTGTACGCATTTTCATCTTGTGGATAGTAAAATTCGCTTTCACTATGACTATCATCGGAATCCGCCATGTTTATACTTTTAAAAGAACAAACTACCAGCGAACGGAAACCAATCAGAGTGCAGGATTCACTGATTACTGCCCCCTTGTGTTGGAAATAGATGAACAGACTAAAACTAAAGTATTTTTAGAAGGAATACATACCTTATTTACAGTCTTTCTTGTATGGGAAGAAGCAAAAAAATGACATTTCTTAAATTCATTTCGTTGTAATAGTGTCAATAGAAAACGTGATATTAATGTATTATCTTGTTTCTTTTAGCTTTTTATTAAGGTAGCTACATGTATGTTTAAAAATTAACTTTCATAATTGCTAGGGTAGAAATATTGAAAGATAAATATCGTTTTAGAGCGTAAATAAATATCGTAAATATCGTTTTTAATTGTAGTTCAAAAGCATTTAAATCCCACTATGATTATTTTCGTAGTTAAATTGATAATTAGGAATGGTGAAAGTTTGGTTAATATTAAGTTTTAACGCACACGTGTTAATTCGTGACAATTACTTAATTTGGGCGCACTTGATTTCGAGATGAGTAAAAGATGGGATCGATCGGTTAATAATTAAAACGATGGTAGGTTTTCACCAGTGAGAGGACGGGAATTTCTTTATATTCTGAGCAACGACAACGACTTCCGCTACAGCTGTTTCTACTACTTTAATAGTTGGAATGCACGTAGCTATATACTAAAATTCTAGACATATTTTGATTTCGGACCGTGAGAACTTAGCATTACTCAGGAAGGAACACACCCTACAAACCAAAGTATACCTACATACATGTAGTTAATACGAACATAATAAACGATATTACAAGGAACGAATCTAAAAGAGAACATAACCTTAGGCTTTCGGGGAGGTCTCAGTCAAGGTCAGTCATAACAGTCCATTATAAATTTCTTGGAAACTACTTTTATATGCCAAACCATTGCGATAAAACGGGAAATGAAATTCGTAGCCCAGACAAGATACATGAAGGCTGACCTTGACAAATGGACAACCGCGGTCTATCACAAGATTAACACGAGGCAAACTAAAATTAACAATTAGTTAACGAGTAAATTTCACTTCTTACCAATATGTTTTGCGATCACTTGATTTCTTTCAGCCTTCTCACTTAAGTATAAAAAGGTCTCCTCCATGCTTTCAGGCTTTTGCCAGTTCAAGCGCTTTTCTAATATTTTCTATTGGCAAAACATAGCGCGAAATGCGATTCTGATGTCAAATAAGTTCTGTCAAATATGAATTCTGTAATGTTTGTGAATTTTTAACTTGAGATTTATCCATTGAATTCGAAGGTTATATTTAAAATTTCTCTATTCATTTTTATCCACATTCATCTCGGCGGACTTTACAGACAAATGTATGAGAAACTCGAAAACTTCAAACATGCACTACGTACGTTCTACTTCCCTCTTTAGTATTTGCTGTACAACATTTTCTTGACGCTGCCGTCATTATTTTTTTATGTCAATCGTTAATTTCCCGGCACTCACTTAACTTATTGAATTTACCTGACATGCATTGACATTTTGCGACATTTTTGCGACATTTTTTTACGTGTCATCAATTTCCGCGAATTTTATACTCATCAAGAAAAACGCGAAAATTCGATCCCCCAAAAATATCCTATAATATGTTAAGTGTCTCTTGTTTTTAGCGTGTACCGCTCTTTTCATGGAATCATCATCACTTCAACCGCTTTTTACATTTTGTCTTTGCAAAGTTTCATTGGTCAATCGTTCTCTTCTCAATTAATGTATCTTACCACACTCAAATTAACAAAACGACTTCAATTAAGCTTCAAAGGTGCTCAATTCAGCCGACAATTGACATAATCCTACTTGGTTCCGGCTCACAAACGCCGAACATTTACGAAGAAAATTATTGCAATACAGTTTAACCCTGCTATCTCGAATCTCAAGATAAATGAAAAACAGTTAGAGATAGCGGTAGTTTGAAATAGACGATAGACGACTAAGATAACCGAGTTTGGATAGCGAGGTTCAACTGTAAATATTTTTCCATTTACCAAAGTACGGTGTGACATGAAATTTATGCGACGGAAAATTTATTTATATATATAATGATTTATTTGAGGAAAGTGATTTTTGCGATTCTCAGTAATAAAATGTGTTCACATGTGTACGATGAAATGCAGATCGTTGTACATACAAGCGCGATATTGCTTTAATGGTGATATTGACAATTTGGATCGGAGTAGATTTTTGCGCAAATTTCTTTTCCATTTTCCAGGGAATGATTTTTCGCAGGAACTTTGTTTTTGCGGACCGTGAAAAAAAACCGCACAAATTCACACCACAGAGTAGGATTTTGAGAGATCAAGATCATCCATTTTTTTTTTCAATTAAGCGTCTGCTGTATAGTTTGCCTAAAATAGAAAAGCAAAAAATAGCGTGCAAAGGAAATCATTTTCATCGGCAGATGACTGATAATCACTAGACTCGACTAAAATTAACTCAAGAGAACTTTCATTAAGGCCTATTAACTTGAATTATTAAGTTGAATTAAGTGTCGAACGCGTTAATTTATGTATAAATAAATAATTATCTACAGGTGGTGGGGTAATTATATGCAAGTGTATAAAAACAGAGGATGCACCTTCTCTGAACTATAACAACAGAGTTAACCTGCAAGGCAATACAGCAGAACTGACAATTCCAGACGCATTCCCCATGGCAAAGATTCAAGCAATTGTTGCCTTAGTTGGCATTTTGTTCATTGCCGCCCTTTTGGTGAATGAAACAACTTGTTTTGTCACACGCTCCAAAAAGGAATTTAAGGTGAGAGTGTAGAGAAAACTATTTTGTTTTGCCAAGTTCAAATTTTAATTTGAGATTTTAAGGCAGAATAAAACTAAACTAGATGTACGGTTTTATCATGAATGGAAATTTTCTGTTATAGATTCCTGTGTATATATCTTTGTGCACATATTGGTTTTTGTAACATTTGCAGCTCCCATTTTTTCATATTATCTGCCTTCAATTTTGTCTGTCTTTATTTTAACACGGGTTTAAAGGAGCTATGTCACGATATATTTTAAGTCATTTTTTCGTGCAAAATCACCTTCAAATTGAAGAAAGCCTCAAAATAATAGTTTACAAAGGTAGAAAACCACCAAGATGTAATAATAAACCCAAAAGGAACAAGGATGGTGAAGATTAAGACGGATTGTGAATGGCGAACTTGAAAAAATTGGACAATTTTTTCAAGTCGCACAAACTGTGACGTGGCCCCTTTAAAATGTATTTTTTCGACTACTGTTCACTAAGCGTATTAAAAATTTGAAACATCTACCATCATTTTTCGTCATGATAAAATTTTAGAGCTCAAAGCAACATGCAATTGTCATTATTTAGCTGATACCTTTGTTGTGGTTGTCTTCAATTTTCCTTTCAACAACCGCAGTGACCTCTAAGTACTCGCCAACTTGATGTTTTCGATTAGCAAAGAAAGACAAAATATATCTAGATTTATCCGGGTGGAAATTAAGCGGAGCAACGTAACCCGTTTCGATGTATCTATTTAGGTACGGGTCGCACTACAGCCAATTTTGTTTACATAAAAATTTTGTAATTTTTGGCGAGGAAAAATTGGCAAAAAATTCGCAACTTTGGTGGTGGTCGCACTCAAACCAAGATGTGTTTTCCAAAACTCTCCTGATTGATGTAAATGTAAACTTAAACGGCTTGGGACCAGGTTTCGTTCTTCGCTTTCTTGGTTTTCGTCGTTTTCTTGCTGCTGGCTTCAATTGCAATCGAAGGAGATTGTCTTGAACTTGAGACGAATTGTTCAACGCAAACTCGTTTTCTGATTGGTTAACAAAGTGAGGTATTTAGCGTGGTATTGCATTACCTTTAATTGGTTATTTTGTGCGCTGTTCAGACATCAAGAACAGAGGAAATTTTGTAAATGTATCATGTCTTGGGGAACTATGTAACTATAGAATTTACCAAAATGAATGTAACCATTTTGCAATGCATTTCATTTTTTCTAGATGGTGCGCATGACTAGAGAGATATGTGCTGCAGCAAGATCCATGGATTGCGCAGGACTGGAGAAGAGGGAACTGCAAGTTCCTGAAGACGGGGCCATATATTAAACAACGATTTGTGAAAACTCAACTTAATAGTTATAATCATATTTAAGCAAGATAGATAACTACAAAAAAAAAATATTGTATCGGTAATAAATTATGAAAGAAAATTATTGAAATGGTTTTATCCTTTGTTACTGAAAGGATAACAATGAAACTGTACATGTTCAAGAACCAATATCGATCAATAATATAATATATTACTCAATATGCAAAACGTGTGTTGTTTCGTTCATTTTTGTTATGTTTTATTTGTTGAAGATCTTGAATATACATTCAGAAAACCAATTTCATAAAATTAAATAAACACCAACCCATGAAAACAACATCAAAGCCAAATACATCAACGCATTACTATCAACATGTCCATTAAGCTATAGAGGTTACAGGTCCCTTTTGTGAAAACTGAAATGAATTTGAATTGAAAATAAATGATAAATAAAATAACGGGCTGCTTCTCTGTGAACTTCAAATTAACAAATTGACGTCAGTTTTTTATGCGTCTGTCCTGTTATTGATCATGAATTGCGTCATAACATTGTCAAAGTAGGCTTCGCCTCGTGGATCCGCAGACTACTTTGACAATGTTATGACGAAATTCATAATCAATAACAGGACAGACGCATTAAAAACTGACGTCCATTTGTTTTTTACAATGACAGCAGGCCAAAACGATCAAGCATAGACTTCAGACGAGGCAAAACGCCGGGTTTAAAAGTGAACTGAATATACGATTCCGAGAATCACAGCTTCGTGAACTTCAAACTACGTACAATAACTCGATAATAAATTTCTTAGACAGATTTTCTGAAACTAGTAAACCCGCTGAAATATTGGCAAGTTCAGTCCATTCTTATCAGTTGTTTTGAAGTTACACGCGGCAAAATAAACGGATTCCATTCCAATCAACTTCAACGTCAAACTACAACAAATACTGTTCTCTTTCGCTTTACCGTTGAATTAATTCTCACTCTGCCGATTGAAAAGCAACCTGTGAACGACTTTTCATGATTTACGCTTCAAAGAACTCCTGTTCAGATGTAATTTTCCACTTTATCGAGAACTCACAACGCTGCCATTTTTACGAAATTTTGAATCCTTTCCACGCGCGATTACGTCATTCATGTGTCTGTCCTCTTATTGACCATAAAAATTAGCCAATGAGCGCGCGGGAATTTTGACAGTTATTGTAAAAAACTGTTTTGCAATAAAAACAATCTGATACTTGTTATTGATATGATTGAAGACTTAGATCACTGAATTTTACCAAGCCAATGAATCTCGCCCACGTACAATTTCATCAAAGGTTACTGGCTAAATTTAAATTGAAAATTAGATCAGGAAAATTTGAATCACTCTGTATTCTATCTAGGAGGGAGATGAAAATTTGACGATTCGAAATGCTCTGCGAGGCTTTTGAATGACTAATTGCTCCGAAGGGACTGGAGGGAAGTTTCACTGCGATAATATCTGAAAAAATATGAATGAAAACATCAATGTTAAATGCTCCATTAGGGGAGGGGAATTTGACTAAGAGGAAAACGCCATAGGAAGTTCTCGGCGATAATTATGTTATGCATGCAGCTCGAACCAGATGAATATTAATATGTTCGAAAGGTTTTATTTTCAAATACTTTATAGAAAACATCGCTTGGCTTTATTACATGTAACTGAAATGAACACGTCCCCTAAGGGACGAGAATCCATAATAGCTGTTAATCTAAAGGTGGTAAATTATTATTTTACTTGTAGGATGCGGCATCTAACGTTTTACATGTAGTAGTCTATCGGAAAATGAAAATGAAGGAAATGAACATGAACAAATTTTCCTTTAGATTCGCATCCTTTCAAGCTTTACTAACAAATAAAATATATATAAGTTTGCCTATGTCAAAAATCATTCCCGGGACAGCTGAACTAACGAAACAAAGCAAAATGTCTTGAATTTTGCACATCTTTGGATTTTGCTAATAACACATTCAGCGAGATGTCTTTCAAACCTGATTCAAATTTATCACGTTTGGTTAGATGATAAAATGTTCACTTTGGTAAGGAGAAACTAATATAGATTTGCTATAAATTTTAAAATACACCTGTTCAACTTTGAAGTGGTTAAACATTACATTGGAAAATTACTTTGGCATGAAATTAGTGTGAGTAAACAGACTCCTCTCCTCGCACCCCTCACTTGATGACAGACACCTGAGACTCCGCCGAAAAGTTCCATACTGATGACGTCGCTCAACAGAGATCAGTGTCTCGGATTTAAGTTGGTACTTTTGCACAACAATCTTCAATACCATGCACACGCATCTCTGTAGAGCTACGTCATCAATATGGAGCATTTCGGTTTGAATCTAAGCTGTCTGCCGAGCGGAGGGAGGAATTGATGTCGCGAAGAGACATGGATGTTTACTCAGGCAAGTTGCACATGTATGATACAGCAGCAAACTCAGACCACATACTGTTTGTATCACGCTTTGTAAACAAATGCGCATTGCAAATGTTCTGTTTGTTCAGCTTTCGTACTTATTTACACATATGAGTAACATCGACAATTTCATTCCTTTTTTCATTAAACTGGTATGTTTATTTTATATGTCATTAAAATATATCTCGCCAGCTTTAAAAAAGGATGGCATCGGGGGTTTATATCACATTTGTCTCAGTGAAACTCAAATTTTACTTTCTACTAATTATGATGTACCCTACTTTACTCGTTTTATTTGTAGCGTTTGTTGCAGTTTCTGCAAGAGATGAGGATGAAGCATACGTAAGTCGCTATTTTATGAACATTCAGTTTATTTATTTTTTATTTTAATGATGCTAAACTTTATCACGATTCTTAACGCATTCGATCCCACCCTTTTAAAGAACCAAATTTCTCTGAAACAAACAAAAAAGAAGTGTTAAGGCTTTTTCATCAACAAAGTCGAATATATTATAAATGACCTAACATACCTAAGGTATTTGTATATCAAGAACCAATGTCTTTGAAACTAAATAACTTTCTCACTCTAAAACTGTGTTTCCATTTAACAAATGAAGCAAAGCTAGTAACATATCCCATTAATGGAATGCTCTTCGAAAGTAATCACCTACCATAGCGTCTATACCCTACGTACATCCACCCTCTCCGCTGAATACCTACTCCTGCAACTTCTTAACATATTCTTTTGTATCTTTCTAAAGAAATATCTTCAATCATATCACTACATTTCTTCTACACGATCTGGAAACCACGACTTTACAACAGCCGTCCGACATTTCCAGCAATTCATGAATTTACCAGTCACAGGAGACGTTGACAGAGCCACCTTAAATATGATGAGGAAACCACGTTGTGGTGTCCCCGACGTCGAAGATGGAACCTTCAAGACGCGCAAAAGGCGATTCAGCGTGTTCGGCTCCAAATGGTCCAAAACACACCTGACATACTATCTGCAACATGGTCAAGATCTGCCGCGCGCAACACAAGAGCGGGTGATCGAACGCGCCCTACAGTATTGGAGTGAGGTCTCTCCGCTGACATTTTCGCGCATTGGCGATCCGAACCAAGCAGACTTGAAAATGAGGTGAACTTGACGGATATATTAAAATTGTTTTTGAGATGTATAATATCGCATTCAAAATGAAGCAAACGAAATTGGTTTATCAAAGTAGCGATAATAAAGCAAAAAGGAAAAACGATGGTTAGGGCTGAGGATGATATGATGGAGACGGATTACAAACGACGATCTTGAAATATCCATAAGCTACTGTATCGCGATCCTCCTATAGTTTTGCTTACGAGTGAGACGACATTATTTTGCGGTAATGTCGTCTCAAATGCGTGCCGGTGATTGGTTCTGAAGATACAGATTGGCACCGGGGCACTGAATTGGGTTCCTCAAGTACGCATCAAAATTCAAAAGTTTTCTTCGATTAACTCGTCGGCAATCGTTTATATCTTGTCATTTGCTCATTTATGGAGTGCTTTATTCGCCGGTACAACTTGCTCAATCTAAAAGTTAGCGTATGGTGAGTATTAAAAGTCATTTATTTCTTGTAAAGAGTTTGTTTACCGTTTTCACATGCTTTCGCGATGTGCACGCGCTAAGTTGTAAAATCAACTTTTTCGGTGCAAAATTGGATTCTTTTCCCATTTCATTGGTGTTTGGTACTTTAGAAAACTTTGTCGGACATAATTCTGAATTTATTTTGTTTCCATAAGCAATTTGCCGGCGAAAAAAGTACGACTTTCTTCGAGACGATAGAATGCTTTCGCGTTCAAGTATTCGTGTACATTACGTCGCGTATAGTGGGAATTTCTATTTCAATCAACAACAACTGATCTTAATTTTCCTTTTAATTTGTCCAAAAATGTTTGAATCGCGATACAAAACTAAATTCTATTTTGAGACGACATTACGGCTTTATAATGACGGCGTTGGGAGAAAATATATTCCGTATTGGGCTTCGCGACTCCGCCCAATGCGGAATATATTTTCTCCCAACTAGCCGTCATTATAAAGCCGTAATGTCGTCTCAAAATAGAATTTAGTTTATAATATTTTCTCCAGATGCAAGGCAAGAGACAATCAAGTTATTAGGTCGAAATAAGACAATAACAGTCTGGGGAATGAGTTTCATTTTTGGCAAACCTTCATTGCAAACACTCGAATAGTTTCCGGTTCTTATTATCAAATCAGAACATAGAGCGAGCATTCACTAGTACTCCGAAAGCAGTCGCGCCAGCAAAGCGCAAAAAAGATATGCGTAATGTTGATTACCAACTTTGGGGTTGAAAACCTCGGGTTCCGTCAATTCTAGGATATGGAATATCAACTGATACTTGTTCCCCCGACTGTTCAATATGTCTCATGATTGTAGTCCTTTTGATCGAGGGTTCTTAAAAAGTAAACAGCCACATTAACGTGGCTGTTTGGCAATGTAAAGGTATCGTTTACAATATTCTAATCCACAGTTTGCCTTATATGTAAACTTTTATTTTATGATACAACACCAGCGCAGCTTTCTCTGTGATAAATAATAATATTTAACTTAACACTGTTTCTACATGTGTATAATATTTTAGATTAAACGCGAACAGAAAGTAGTAAAATATCGGATAAGGGAGGTTCTAAGATCATCCTTATCTTGTGCATTCGAGGTAATTCGATCATTCATTTGAATCATAAGGCCTAAATTATACGTCGTACATGTATATAGATATCACAGATATCTCGCTGATATTACTTCATTCGACTACGTTGAAATACACCATGGAAACAACGTGTTCTACTATCTTATTTGTATGGACGCTTTTTAATTCCCATTTGCGAGTTCTCAGCGACTTGACGACGCGATTGAAATGCAACCGAAATGCGACATTTTAATTGATCTAGTTCTTATCGGTTTATTTGTTTTCCCAGTTTTGGTCCTGGCGCTCACGAAGGCACTTCACCAGAAAACACATGCAATTACCCTTTCGATGGGGAAGGCGGTGTTCTGGCGCATGCGTTCGCACCATAAAATGGTGGACTTCATTTTGATGAGGATGAAGCTTTCACTGACCTCTCCCATGAGGGGACCAACTTGCTCTATGTTGCTGTTCATGAGATTGGGCACAATCTTGGTCTTAGGCATTCCAGCGTGCAGGATGCTGTCATGTACCCTGCTTACCTTGGATACAAACCGGATCTGAAGCTCCATAGTGACGACATTGCTGGAATTCAGTCTCTTTATGGTACGTTTTGTATACAGTTCACCAGTAGCCATTTATACTCCCACATATATTCTC
Organism: Desmophyllum pertusum; assembly: GCA_029204205.1. Taxonomy (NCBI): domain Eukaryota; kingdom Metazoa; phylum Cnidaria; class Anthozoa; order Scleractinia; family Caryophylliidae; genus Desmophyllum; species Desmophyllum pertusum. The sequence goes on from MU825396.1 coordinate 8,200,597, forward strand.
ACAGTTCCTGTCACGGCCTCTCTCCTGATCACTCGATCCAGAGTCCAATGTGCTAACCATTAGGCCACTAAAGCCTCGTTTTCACTAGCGACGCAAGCATAAGCGCAAGCACAAGAGGGCTTGACGCAAGCATAAGCATAAGCACAAGCACAAGGATCAAAATATTTTGATCCTTGTGCTTGCGCTTATGCTTGCGTCGCATGTGAAAACGGAACATAACACAAGCACAAGGAAAAAGCAGTGATTTTTTTAAGGAACAAAGGTTAGTTCAGAAAATTATCTCCGAAAGTCATTTGTGAGTTATTGTGCTTATTTTGCTTGCCTTAATTGTACGAATCTTACGGGTTAAATAAGTCGTTGAAATGAAACTTGTTCGTTTCGTTTTCAAGCGAAAATAACATTATTCGAGCTTTCAGTCAATGAGTAAAAAATGGATTCAAGTTTTCCGTCAGTCAAATGCACAAAAACCTGGTTTTAACAATGGTCAATCTATGTTCTTGTGCTTGTGCTTGCGCTTGCGTTCGTTTTCACTTGCACAGAATTATTGTGCTTGCGTCGCTAGTGAAAACCTTAAGGGCCGATTTACACGGTACAACTTTGTCGCATGCAAACATCGTATACAATTATCATCATTTCATTGTCTGTGGCTATGATTTGTCGTAGGATTTTAAAACATGTTTCAAAATCCTACGACATTTTCCGTGTTGTACGATAATCGTAAGCAAGTTGTAGCTTGATTTACACGAAACAATTCGCGTCATAGGCTTGTCGTACGTATGTCGTATGCGACAAAGTTGTACTATCACTATTATATTTAACAATTATTCGCCTCAGGCTCGTGAATATTGGTGAATATTCCCTGAGACGAAATACAAATCACAGGGAAATGTTTCATTTCCGGCTCCAAGGAAAATGGAAAAAGAAGAAAATGTTCCTCTTTTTTTGGCACGAGACAAAAAAATTGAACTTCGCGGCATTTCCAAATAAGGTAGAGAGGGTATATTGCCTCTGAGACCATGAGTAGGGAACCAATCAAATTTCTTGAAAATGCATTATCCTATGGTTAGTATATTATAATTACATGTATCTTGAATATTGAGGCCTACAAAGTTTAACAAATTCAGGCCGCCGGGCATATTTAAGCCCCTTTGGCCTCAGTTTGTTAAGACTCCCAATGTAACATCCTGTGTTCAAATCCCTAATTTTCAAAAATAACTAAATTTCTGGTATGTCACCTTTCAATTTCGGGCTCTGGAGATGGAGGTAATATTATTTTGTTTTGTTTTTTATAAGTTATATGTTTGTTTGTTTTGTTTTTTTTTGTTTTTTTTTTCATTTCACTTTTTTTTTAAGTAACCATAAGATCTGTCCCTAAGAAATCATGTGAACTACCCATAAATAACCATGTGAATTCAACATAACTTTATAAATATTTTATTATACAGTTAAGTGCGCAGTATCGCTGTACATTTTTACTCTCTGTTTTTGTATTCGTCTTACGGGCTCATCAAAATACTGTGCAGCACAAGTCATAAAAAATATATAGCGATATACTACACACTTAAATGTCTAATTAACAATTAGATTATGAGCTCGAGATTTCTATGATGTGATAGTTGATGAGGCCATAGGCCGAATCAACTATCACATCATAGAAATTGAGAGCGAATAATCTAATTGTTTTAGTAAAAATCATAACAATTGTCTAGTATTAACTATAAATCTTCTTCCGAAGCTTCGGAGAAACGAGAAGAAACGGCAATTTTGTAGACGACCTCCAGCCACTGCACACTAATGGCTGATAGTGTACGAGTAGCTCAGCCAATCAGATTGTCTCATTTGCATTAGTATACTAGTAGAGTTTTACTAATGGGATATAGTTATCGGTTAGCAGTAGTTGTTACTCTTGTATGCTGTTTATTTATCATTGCTCCTCATTCAGTTTCGTGCGCTGACAAAAGGGACGACTGCGATAAATACACGGACAGATGCCAAGAGATCGAGTCCTACATGAGAGAACACTGTAGAGCTTCTTGCAACTTTTGCTAATCAGGTACGTATAGCTGATTTAGACGGTACTTGCTTCATGCTTCGTACAACAAACCTACGAAACCAAGAGAAAATAAGGGACAGCGAAACGAATTGTCGACCTGCAACTTGCAAATTTACGATTATCGTGTACGACGCGTAAAATGTCGTAGGATTTTGAAACATGTTTTAAAACCCTATGCCAAATTGCAGCCACAGAAAATGTTAAATTTTGGGATTTGTTTACGATTATTACATGACTCGAGCAGCGCAAGCTACAGAATTCGCATGCGACAAAGTTGTACCGAAAATCGGCCATCGTCAAAATCGGCAATTTAAACTGAACTTTATATTCAAGCAAGTCGATCACCTTCTTTCAGTTTTCTGCTACAATGAAAATTATAGACTTGCGTGTCACTAACATATCCAGTGATATACATACTTTTGCTATCCGAGAACTTTTCTAATTAACTGTTTTAGTTTTACCAAACTTAATCTACTCTGTAACTCTTATAATTAGTTTGGAAAATGCATTAAATGAAATACATGTGTCCGCACTTGTAAAATTTTGAACAAGCTCGTCTAGCAACGTTAAGTCACAAATGCGGAACATTGAAAACCATTTCATAGAAACATTTCGGCGGTGTGACGTTCTTCATTGTAGAAATTCATTGATTAATTTCTTGTAAACAAACCAACAACCGATTTTTTTTAATTGACTTTTTTACAGTTTTGGACGATTCGACGAGTGAAGAAGTCCAAAGAAAGCAAAGGAAGCGACACAAAGTAAACAATCCCAGTGTAAAGCTTGTCTGTCAGAAATAAAATGTTAAACACAACATTAGCGACTGGTATACTGATGATTTTTAAAGCACGCTCATGTTATTACATCAACTCCGAATTTACACATTTTGGTCGTGGGACCATTTTTATTATTATTATTATATATTCAACTCACTATCTCTTTTCTGATTGGCCGAAAGCGTACAGTGAATTTTCGAAATCAGCGCCTTTGAAAGCATCTACGTCATCAAGACAATCAACCTACAGATTAACGAGAGGATCACGGGTAATAACCTGCAGATTATACAATAATCATGTCAAGGACACTCAAGGTCACGGGTAATCATGTCATCTATGACCGCGGTGCATGATTTCCAAGGGTAATCATGTCAAGTTCGCGCGCTTTGCGTTGCTTGCCGCGAAGTAACATCGGTGGCAGAAGCGTTATTCTTTTTCGTTGAATGTATAATAAAACAATTATTTAATAGATTCGGTTTTTGTGATATCCAGAATAATCAAGGTCTCGGTAAGAGTTATCAGCCTCAGCCTTCGGCTTCGGCTGATAACTCTTATCTCGACCTTGATTATTCTGGATATCACAAAAACCTCATCCAATAATTGTTAACTATACGTTTTGCTCACTATCTCATTCTCATTGGCTGAGAGCATACAGCTAATTCACGCTGGCATCGAATTGACGCGTCATAACTACAGACACTAGGATTTGTGCATGCAATTACGTTATTATATGGCAAACTGGTCCACGATGAAAAGGAGCATTCTGATTGGTTCCCTGAGCGGTCCGAATTTTGCAATACGGACCGCTAAGATGGACCGCTCAGGAACTCATTTCGCTTAATTGAACAAAAGAAAACTATTTTCTATTAAGTAGAAAATAGTGGCCTGAAAAATGTAAGAATATGCTTAGCTTTGGCGCGCGCGCGTTAGCCGAGAATGGTTGCATTAATTTATCAGCAAAGAGCTTATAACCTCAATAATTTCGAGTCTCCTTTCGAGTCGTAACATAAATTACTATTTGAACGTCTTGATTGAGTCTTGAGTCGCACTTATCCGCCGAACTGGCAAACAAACTGTGAAAGTTGAAAAAGGCACAAAGAACATTTTCCATTTACTTAAATGTTTGATATTCTTTAGTTACATTACATTCTACGACCCCTGAAAATAAGACTCGGGACTCTTAGGTTAATGAATTCTCGCACAAAGGGACCGGTCATTATTTATCGCCTGGGGGGGTTGGAGAATTTAGGGGGATCACATGGTTTTCAGAAGAACGGAGGGGGGATCAGCCATAATTGACAGGCATTAAGGGGGGACCACACAAAATGTTAAGGATTTCAGATTGGAGGACCACTATAAATAATATAAACAACGCCAATATATTGAAAGTTATTTATAAATCGTATTCTCCTCTTGACAAAGATATGCTCTTTTTATGATTTTGCTTCCAATTCTCTTCGTTATATTCAGGCACGATCTAACAAGATCAGTTGTTGTGCATATGGTAAGGCAATGGCTAAAAAACGTTGAGCTTTACATATACACCTTCAGTTAATTTCCACTAAAATGGCTTCAAACTGATTTGTTATGGCCTGTTTAACATTAAACAAAACTGCATATTCCATTATTGAAATCTTAAGTCCGATATTTATTCAAATTCTATGAAGAATCATCGAAGAGTCAATCGAGAAATATTCGTGAAAAGCGGGCCAAAATACGGTATTATTTATAAAAAACAATAACTAAAAATGTACATATGTCAACGAAGTTATTTTGGTGTGACTGCTTCACTACCCTGTTCGTCCCCTATTAAACGCTTTCTTTGTAGACTCTTCGACAGCCTCCTCCACTGACTCTTCCAAGATGGGCTGACCTTACAGATGCCGGTCCGGGGGTTGGAGTTTCCAATTATGAAGTTCGATTTGGAGACGTCAAGTTAGCAAGGATTCGCAACTCCGATTACCGAGTGCGGTGCCATCATTCAAGGGGAGACAGCAGGCAAGGTGAGGCCGAACGGACAAACTCGGCTATTTCCGATGCTCTTGTGGATGGCGCAACGCCAGACTGGGAAGAATATCGGAGATTTGAGGATCTGACGGAAGAGGAAATAAAGGAAATGTCACTCCAGTCGTACGAGGAGTACGAAAAGAAGCGGATGGAGGTAAATGCCTGGCACGAATGCAGACAGGTTGCCGAGAGGATTGACGATGCCCCTGTGCTGAAAGAATACATCAAGAGTAGCTGTGAGTGAGCCCCCTATTCTTTTTCAATTCTGTTTCACCTTGATAACTATCGGGCTGCATCAGCAAGAAACAAAACGCAAGTACCAGGTGCAGCATACTTCAGAAAGATCGAATCCTTTGACGAAGACCACTATGTCCGTGGAGAACTCTTCATGGAATTCTGTCGTGATGCCTGCAAAGAGTCAAGAGAGGGGAACTCCAATCTCTGTTCTTGGTGTTCTAACAACAGATGGGTGGGACCAGAAACAGAGAAAATTCTGCAACCTGTGCCAGACACAAACAATCCTGGACATTTCATGGATGTCTATCAGACGAAATCGACAGGCAGGACACCGGATTACTATCTACCAAGAAAATGTCTGAAGGACTATGAAGAACATTCCATAACGATCAAGATACCATCAAGATCTTCTGTTCAAAATACAATGTCGAAGAGAAGCATGTTATTACCAATAATAATCATCTGAAAGATATTGACATTAGAAAAGATATTAGAACAAGAGCAGCGAAGGAGGCAAGAGGAGGAACGGACATACAAGGACTTTCAGTGGGACGCCCTCACTGAGAGTGGCAAGGTGGAAACGTTGCGAGTGAGAGAACTCGTCGTGTATCTGAAAGAGCATGGCTTGACTACTATCGGTCGGAAGTCTGACAAATTAAAGGCTATTCGGTTTCATTATTACCGAAAGAACAAAGAGAGTGTGGACACAGACGAACTGTCTAGTGATGAAGATGAAGTTGAATCGGAGGATGAAGAATCCGAAAGTGAGGAGGAGGACGAGAGCGACAATGATTTTTGTGTTTGCGGATTTGGATGAACATAGTATAGTCCTTCGACAATCACGTTCATACCAGATGAACAAATAAATACAGTTGTTGTTGTTGTTGTTGTTGTTGTTGTTGTTGTTGCTGCTGTTGCTGTTGTTGTTGTTGTTGTTGTTGTTGTTGTTGTTGTTTGTTGTTGCAGGCGATAAATAATTATTGGTCCTATTAATATACCAAACGTTTTGGACTTAGCCGTGAACCGAAAAATAACTCATTCGGCACCATAACAACGGCCTATCCCTCTATTTTATTAATTTATTTTTATATTGATGATTTCGCCATAGGTACTGATAGCACATAATGAAATATATATTGTATGGAGGACAAAGACGAAATATAATATGAGGATAACAGGAAGGCTGTGCGACTGCTACAATTCGCTGAAATGTATCTCACCACCTTCTTGTAATCCTATAGTTATACTTTTCAGTTCAACAAAATGTTGAGAGAAGTAAAAGGGCGTGCAAAAAACTGAGAATCAAAATTTATATAATTTTCATTTCGCTCAATTTTCATATCTTCATTACGATTCACTTAGAAAGTGTTCCACGCTCGTTCAAATTAATGATAAAAGATCGTACATAGCAGTATTACACACTGCACGTTACTCTATTATCTTATATATTATTTTATTTTTATACGTTATTGTCAACTACTTGAAAACATTAAGCCCTGGCCAAACGAAGTGGCAAGTAGCCGCAAGTTTCCTGCTTGCGTGCACGGCTTGCGTGCACGGCTTGCGTTGACTTGCGATGACTTGCGTTCACTTTGATCGAGATCAAATTTGACCGCAAGAAGACGCAAGTTTTTCACCGTTTGACCACCCAACGCAAGTCGACGCAAGTCAACGCAAGTCTGTATGCAAGTTCAACTTGCGTCTACTTGCGTCTCCGTTTGGCCAGAGCTTTAAGGGTGCGATCCCAGACGATTAAATTTTATAAGTATACACTGGGTTTTCAGAGCCCTAATGGAATTCTTGTGGTACAGACATTTTGTAGGGCTCTGAAAACCCAGTGTATACTTATAAAATTTTATCGTCTGGGATCGCACGCAACGGAAACCTAGATTTTTGGCAAGACAAATTAATTATGTGTTAAGCTTATATAATTTTGCTCTCCCCCCACACCCCTTGCCCCCTCCCCCCCCCCCCCCCCCCCCCTCCCTATTGAGCAACAAAAGGCCAAACTATCCCCCATCCCTTTTAAGAACACCTGGCTCCGCCACTGGATTAATAACTATAATAATTCCTGGGAACTATAGGCCAACTCAGTATTTTATTTTTAAGCTTATTTATGAGTTAAAAAAAAATTCATCTTGATCAGGAAAAACCTAATTTACATTTACTTTCAACACACTGATTTGCATACGCGACTTACAATACTAGTTTCGTCTATAAAGACCTCGTCAGTTGGTCGCCATATATTAATGAGGCAGGGTTTAAAATCAAGGTCGTCGAGCAGTCAGGTGTAATACTGAAAAGCATGCTACAGAAGTCTGATCCTTTCAAAGAAAAGCAATGCCGAAACATCGACTGCCTGGTCTGCCGAAATAACGGGAAAGGATCTTGCCGCAGTACCGGTGTTACTTACGAGCTAGTGTGTCGGGCTTGCCAGCACAAGTATATCGGAGAAACATCACGAAGTGCTTACACTCGCGGGAAGGAACACCTGAGTTCTCTGGAACGACAGGAAGAAAATTCGGTCATGTGGAGGCATTCATGCGATGGGCATGGATGAAACGTTCCAGACTTTGTAATGAATGTCACGGGAACATTTCAGAAACGATGCGATGTTGAGGCAGATCACTGAGTCAGTCCTGATAAATAAGGTTCAAGAGGGTCAACTGATCAACTCCAAGAGTGAATGGAACTATGTCCGTATCCCAAGGACTGTTGTTGTCACGTAATTAACTGTATCTACGGACGAAAATAAATCATTTCCAGGAGAAAGAAAAAAAAAAGAAAAAAAAATTAGGGACCTGGTATTTAGGATTATCTTTCGTGCGTTGTTACATGAAGTGTTCTTATATTCAAATTTTATATGGCGACCAACTGACGAGGTCCTTATAGACGAAACTAGTATTGTAAGTCGCGTATGCAAATCAGTGTGTTGAAAGTAAATGTAAATTAGGTTTTTCCTAATCAAGATGATGTTAAGTAATGCTTTCTTGGCTTCGACAAGCAAAATTTCACAGAGAAAATGTTTTTTTATGGAATGAATCTTACGTACGAAATTTAAACAGTCATGTCTCACAAAATGCGTTGGTATTGTTGGTATTGTTATAGACTTTATAATTCGACTTCTTTCCGGGCAGCATTTTCAAGACAGTGGCAATCAAAGGAGACAAGAAGAACGCTAAATGACATAACTTTTATAACTGCATACGTACAGGTCTACAGCTTTCCCTACTATGCGTACAGACTTGATGTTCAGAGGACTTCAGAAATCACCATTTCGTTCTTTCTTGGCATTCATTTCATAAGTATATCCTAAAATATTCCTGCAGTCTGATCACGCCGGTACAGTTTATCCAGAAAGATTCCGGCCCGAGGTGTAGAACATATGTAGCATTGCAGGTAGTCATTGCTGCTCTTCACGCTTGGCCGCCATCTTGTTTTACTTAGTAGCCGAGCCTAACATAGCAAAATTTCTCCCCTCCCTCCCCTCGCCTGTATGGTCTTTTTGTCAATTTCAATTTTCGATTTTCATCGAAGATGAAAATTGAAATGTGTTTTTTTATTTCCGATTTTCCAGTCGCCATATGATGTATTTTAGATCCATTTCATCGAAAAAGGAAAACGGAAACCACAATTTATTTTTTACGTGAATAGATTTTAGATAAATACGTGTCGATTTTCGATTTTGGTTCAGTTCCAAAAAAGAAAATCGACATGGTAAACCCATTTGTAATTTTCGTTTTGATTGAAAAGGACAAAAATTAAAAAACTTACTTTTCGTTTTGGTTTTTCTTGAATTCAATAATCGAAAGTAGTTGTTTCAATTTTGATTTTTGATTTTTCTGAAAATTAAATGGACTTAAAGGGGCACTGTCACAAGGACGCATGCGCCAGTCTCGCGAGTCGAACTTGAAAAGGTTGGGCTAACTTTTTCAAGTTTGAGTTGCCAAATCCAAAATGGCGTCGACTGTGGCGGCGGCGGCACGGTGGAAAGCGTAGTAATTCTGGGCGAAAAAGAATATTAAATACCCCGACAAGAGCCAAGAGAGAGTGGACAAAACCCCATAAACGCATTTATCTTGAAGATAACAGTTTCAAAATATGGCTTGAAGCGAAATTCGTTGCAGGTTACGAAGGAATTATACGGTGATACGATACTGTCTTCGCGACACATTTGTTGTTGAGGAGACGAGTGATCGAAACAGATGTGACCTCAGCTGTGACCTCTCACGCGAAAACGTACAACACGGCTTTCCGTTTGAAAGGCTAAAATCCGTTCACTACCCGAACGGTTAGTAAGCCGAACGGCTGCTACTACCCGTTCGAAAAAAATGTTCGAATAACTGCCGCTGCCCGTTCGAAAAAATTCTTCAGCCGTTCCAACGGCTGCTGCTACCCGTTCAGAAAAAAATCTTCACCCGTTCGAAGCTAAGCCAGGTAATCCGTTGAGAAAAAATATTGAGCCGTTCCAACGGCAACGGTTATCCGTTGAAAACTTCTGTACGAATGGATAAATCTAAGCTTGGCTGTCAAAAGTGCGTTGCGTTACGGCCGTTGCAGAAATATTTTGTATGCAAATCATGTTTCGGAAATACGTATGCGAACAGCGCACGCTGTTACAGTAGTATTATGACTTTATCTGTTTTACATAATCGTGATTAGAAACAAAATACATGCAAATATTTTCACTAACCGTCATTATGGAATGGCGGCCAAATAATTTATGGTCGACAGGAAGTGAGCAGTTTTCGCGCATGCGAATCCGTGACAGTGCCCCTTTAAGGTACACGCACCTACACGCACCTTTAAGAAGCCTTGGATTTTTATTTTTTTAAATGAGGTTTCTCGATAAAATCGAAATAATATGCTAGAATAACATACATAAAAAATCGTATATTTGCCATAAAAGAAGAAAAGGCAAAAATAAAATGAGACACATTCTGCCCGATGTTGGGTTGGTATTAATATTGCTTAAATGTGTGCATTTATCACGTACGGTCCGCTTTTAACATACGAGTTTGCTTTTAACTTATCAGTCATTTCGACCTATCAGCTTACTCTGTGTATCTTGAAGGGCATAAAATGCTAGACTTATTTAAATGAAAACAAGTTTTATCCTGTTATAATAAATATTCACACATTCGTTTTTCAATGGTTAGATTTTAATCCGTCCCAATATGGTTATAGTATTAACGAAAAACAAAACTACGCAATCACATTTTTGAGGTACACGAAATGGTGTCAGGTTGGCACACACATACAAACTTATGCAATACTTGAAGACCCTTGAAGAGTATACAGTGGAACCTAGACTACGAGTAGTCCCTAATTTTTCTCCGATCGAGCGGGCGCGCGCGCGCGAAAAATATCCTCGCGCGAGAAGACGCGACGCGAAGAGGCGCGAAAAATGACGCGCTTTACGCGCGCCCGCCCGCTCGATCGGAGAAAAATTAGGGACTACTCGTAGTCTAGTGGAACCCGGTTAATACGGACACCAAAGGGACATGAAAAAGTGTCCGCATTATCCGGGTGTCCGTATTATGCGGGCAGTGATATAAGAGAAAATATGTGTCGTCAGGACAAACAATAAGTGTTCGTAATAAGCGGGGTTCCATGCACTGTCTGTATATGATAAACAATTGCAAGTCCTTGAATGAACCTGATTTTCTTACATGTTATTTATTTCATGATATGAGAGTTATTCCAATACAGGGAAATTTGCAGTCATTTTTTTTTCAGTCTCACTTCCTTAAAATATTCGGTTATCGTTCACATCTTTGATCGTAGATAATATGATTGTTCGGTATATTTTATTACCCGCATGTGTACTTAAGTCACTTATCTACTGCCGGAGTTATCAAACATCCGTTATTTTTTTTACTTAGAATGCTTATTGGTCGACTCTCGTACAAAATAATTATTTCCTTGCAAAACATGTTTGTGTTAGTTTCGTCATAATCTCATGTATTTGTAATCTAGAGTCATTTTCTTTTCGCTGATCAAGAATACATAAGGATTGCCGTAAGTACTGTATTTCCATCGCTTTTTTTCCTTTTGGGGGTATAGAATAAGAATAAGCGATGACATTTTAATGGGAACTTTCAGTAACATTTCATAAGAAAACGAGCTCATTTCTTGAAGTTTAACATGAACAGTTTGACCAGTTGAGTAAATGTGCGGTTATTGAAATAGCACTGTTTTAACGGTCTCAAATTCTCAAAACTATGTTTCTCTTAGATGATTTGTACATAATACTCAAAGAAGCTTCTCTCGTCATCTCATATTTTTCGAATGAATTTGGCTCAAACATTTATTATAAAAAGCCACAAATCTAATCTTCCAATTCAGGCATAAAAATGTCCCCTTCTTACATGAATTCAGTTTGAGATTAATGATCTAATATCCCATACAAGATCGAGTCGAAAGAGGTAAATTTTACGATGCGAATATTATGAAGCATTTGACACACTGCGTCTCGTCAAATGTAAGACGCAATAAATTACATCCACCTGCGCGGCTATTGCATTTATTATTATTATTATTATTTTCAATAGACATAACAAATGGCGATTAATTTAGCTGAATATGTTACATTTCGCTTTGTCAGGTTTCAATAAATTGACAAAAAGAACTAATGGTTTATTCAATTCTTTAAGAAACATATTCCGCTTGCATCTCTCAAAGTGACATTTGTGTACAGAAAAGTAAAGTAAGCTCTATTATTTTCTTTTCGCATGTTTTGATTATTTGATTTTAACTTTACACAATATTTGATTAACAACTGGGTATAGATCACACCAGCAGCGTTCCGGAAGAAAAAAGTATATCTGATCTATTACTTTAAATTTTTTTCGCAAGTTTCCGAAAAAGAAAACATCAAACTCAATAAAAGGTCCAAATAGGATAAATAGGATCTTTGTAAAATTTGCAGAGTCAAAACCAAGAAAAAAATCGTTGCTATCGGAAATCGGCTACTGACTTTGCCTCGATTTTATCGTTTACCAGTAATATCTAGATCACTGCATTACTGCAAAATCTAATCTCAATGCAATCTGACATTAAATTAAAAGAGATCTATGGAGTCCGACAGAATAGATAAGGCAGGGTATTATATTATTAAAGTAAACATTCACCGTTCCTTTGTGAAACTGTCCGACTTTTTTTTAAAGCGAATGAAAAGGGTTCTTTCTTAGAAGAATAAGCTATGGACAACGAATCCAAATAATTTATGCAGATAAGGTAATATCTACTGAGAGAAGGTAACTTCAATGTTTTAAATCTAAAAACCAATTTCAAATTAGTTTAAATCCGTGTCGAAATGGCTTTTTCCTATTTGGCAAATGTTAAAATTGTAATTTAACCCTTCTCAGACTGAATTTTTTCCAAAGAAAAAAATGAAAAATGGAGACCCATGGAATTAGCAAGTTTTAGAAAACTTAATCCTGTATGTGGCAATTTGAATACTGTTCACTTTACCGGCCAATCTTAATTGTCGAAGTACAGTATACCACACGACGCACAATATTTCCAAGCGATGAGCACGCTTCAGAGTCTTCGGATCGATTTGGAACTGAATGAAGATAAATAGGTAAGGTAAATTTCCAGTTAGAGTAAAATTCGCCTTGACAACATTGAAAATTGTTTAAATTACCTATTTTTGACTTAAACAATTATTCTTAGAAAAACAAGTCGTAAAAAAACAGTTCAGTAAACAATGATTGTATATTTCTCTTTTCTGCTTCTTTTGGTATTAGTCGATGTTTGTCTGCATGCTTTCCACTCAACCGAACATTTCAAGGATATGTTACTTATGTTGACTACTATGTTGTAAATAAATGCACTGACGTGGTTTTAAACACGGAGCGAGCCTAAAGAAGGACTGGAAACAGCAATTTGTTTGCTTGAATCGACCACAAATGGCAGAAGAAATAACGGTCGACGTAAAACGTGCACGATTCGAACGATCTGATTTACTTACTTTGTGTAAAAACACCAGAAAAGCTTCATTTCTATTTTTAAAAAGTTTCAAAGGTGGAAGTAAATAGATCTGAACAGGAGTTGAGACATTGAGTAAACGAACCGAACTCCATGGTCAACCGGCCGAAATCGCATAATGCTAAAATATTATTTTAAAAAAGCGACGCTGAATTCTACGATTAAGATTTCATTTGTATATCTTTATTAACTGGCTAAGAACTCAGTCAAACTAGTAGTGCCGAGGTGTGCTAGGAAGGATTTTCAAATAGTTGCGAGCATGTATTCACTACAGAGTCGATAACTGCTGTTCACAGAACACGCAAGTTAGCCATCGAAAATATTGCAATTAGTGAAGAGCATTTGGTAATACAGTCCTTTAAAAGAGTTATGTTATATTCGCCTTGCAATAAGCAAGCTAGTTTTCTTCATGCAAGTAAATCGAGTTTGAAAAAGAAGATCCCAATGATCGATAAAAGCACAAATAGTATAGGGAAAAAACGCAACGATTCGACTTCATATTATTGATTTAATTCATCAAACAGTGAAACACTTCATGTCTCAAGACTGCCGTAAATTATAAAACTCTATTGTCTTACAGCGGTACAAAATCGCCGGTCAACACCGTGCAGTAAAAAAATAATGCAAAAATTAACTTGCTGCATTTAAAATCTGTGTAACTGAGTTAATTCATTTCCTTCTGCCGTCCTTCCTTTAGTACATTTAAATTTATTTTTACTCGTCGAGTCGCACTATATCGAGCGGGAATCTTGCGAATATTTTTGCAGTAAATTAGAAGATCATAACTGTTTTGTTTTTTTCAGTGAACCAATGAAACGTTCCCATTGTGGATTATGATTGACGGGCTGAGACCCTCAGCCTCGACTTATAGGCTCGCTCCGTGTTTAAGAGAAGGACCGTGATACAGCTTCTTTAAGTACCTAAGCCTTAAAATGTGATCCATTGTTATACCAGGTTCCAAATGACTCCTACTTCCCACGGAAATATTAAACTTGTCGACATGTGAATTATATACGTCACTTATAAATGCACTCAGCAGATCTAGAGAAAATGTTAGACTGATAAAATATCACACATACAAATGGGCTGATGGGACGATAGCTGTCAATCAACAGTAAAATTCTGGGGCACGTTACTCGCACCAAAATTCGTCATCAGTAACAATAAGTCTTATCTACTGTTTCTGAATAGATGTGCTTTATACTTCTTTCTTCTTTTCCCTTTGTTTTGAATAGAAGAGGCCATTTGGATGCGAAAACCACACAAATTATGCCACCTTCCTTCAACAACAGCACTGCAGCCAAAATCGACCCGACTGGAAGCCAGCCAGACCAGACTGAACGGCAAGTGCGCATAACGTTCGTATGGATCATCATCGTGGTGGGGCTTGTCGGTAACTCATTCATCGTTGCTGTGATCATATTGTTTCGTCGCATGAGAACAACTACCAACTATCTCCTTGTTAATGTGGCGGCCGCAGACATCACCACCTTGTTGTTCACGGCAGTGCACGTCATTTCAATCAAGGGTCCAATTCCAACGGGTGCTCTCGGCAGCTTCCTATGCAAGTTTGTCCACACCAACAACATAACCATGGTAACGCTTCTGGTGACGACACTGACGCTGACACTCCTGGCTGTTGAAAGATACCACGCGATGGTGAAGCCTCTGATAATATCTAGGAGAATCGCCACTGAAAACATTGCTTACTTCATTGCTGGCATCTGGCTGGTTGCCATAGCAATGGTCACACCGCTCTTTGTATCTGTTGACCTTCATCCTAATTCAAAAGGTCTTTGTTCCCTGGTGACAAGTTCGATGAGATGAAAGTGTACGTGTACTGCCTGGTCGTCCTGCTGACGCTCATTCCATTCCTTGGCATCGCTTTCTGCTATTCGCGGATTATTTCCGGGTTATATTTTGGAAATACGATTTGTAGCAGAGGTCAGGAAGAGATGGCAGAAAAGAAGAGGCTGGTGATTCTTCTCATGGTGCTGACTGCTGTGTTTTTCGTGGCTTTTGTCCCTTACGGAGTAGCGCTAATTCTACAGTTCAGCGGAATGGCCAACAGTAGTGTTGAAGAACTTCGAATCTTCAGTCGGTTTAAGACAGGTGTGCAGTATCTGACACTTCTTAACTGTTCGATGAATCCGTTCATCTACGCTATCCCAAGTACAAATTACAGATGTTGCTGCAAGTACATTTTCAAGAAAATATTCTGCCAAGACACGAGGGAAGAGTTTGACGCTATTGAGCTACGGAGAAGGGATACAGCGGTCTGAGATCCCATAGAGTGATTGTCAGTTGTGAATCTTGATGTACTGTCCCTTATCTTTAACGCTTATTATACAAATATGGTATCATAAACGACATTCTATGTAAATTATACCTTTTTCGCATATAATTTAGGGAGTATGATCCATCTATAATCTTACCCATTCTATATAGTGTTTTTCTATCTCCTGAGTGGATCGTTATTTTCAGGGTTTTTCAATTAAAAAATAATTACTTGTTGCTTATCATTTCTTTGCATATATGTGTTTGTTTCTCCGCTGTTCACCACCACGATACCAAACCAGTGAAATAGCTTGCTCCAAAATTATCTTTAAAAGTGGAACCCTACGCGCGCGACCGAGGACAGCGCGGGAAAAGTCACATGACAACATCAGGCGATAAACAAAACGTTTTTACTGATGGACCAAAAGTAACGAGTTCTATTTTCTCGTATTTTACAAGTTCTGTCGGTTATTATTGGCTGAGAAACTGATGTCATTGAAGCTGCAAGTGCCGTTATAAACTGAACACTGAAGATGGTCAAGATGCTGCTAACCGAAGACGTTTTCGTAATTCCAGTTCAGTTCGGGAGGCGGCGTGGCCGAGTGGTTTTGGTTCAAATCCTCCACCCTGCCACTAGCTGGATTTGCTCTCGGTAGTCCCGATTTCAACTCCTCGGCCACGCTTTGTAAATAGTCAACTGGACAGCCTCCCACCAGTTGGGATTCTTAACAAATTTATGTTCTATTTACAATATTTGTTTGTTCATTTACAGTGTCCACAATTAGTACAGCAGTGCTAAATCCTCTGACACTTAAATAAAGTTGTTTATTTTATTTATTTTTATTTATTTCTCACATGTGACTGCATCCACCGTCTGATGTTACTGTTGTTAATTTACTGGATGGGAGAAGCATTAAAGTTTTGAGAAGCCACAGCACTTTGGGCAAATCTTGATACGGCAACCAGAATATTTTCTAGCGTAGTGACACCGAGAATAGTCGATCCGAATACAAAACTAAATCGGATTCCTGGCAGGATTGAAATAATTACAGGGACTTCTTGCTTTTTGAAAGACACTGCTGTATTCAGGATTCAGGTAGATAGGAATTGTATTTTAAAGTTAGTTGGACTGGACAGCGTTTGGAACCACTTTTAAAACTGTTCGAAATGTTTTAAAGCTGAGAGTTGTCACGTACTTACTCTAGCTCATTTGCTCGATAGTAAACAAAACATTATGTACGACATTTTTGGCGAATTTATTTAGTAACTGGACTAAAATTGCTGCTAATGAACAGATATATTCCGATATATCTGAATATCTTCAGATATTTTTGATAACACAGTGACGTGCAGCGGCCTCGTTTATGGAAGTAATTTCTGCTTTGATCAAAGAAGCAAAACGCAAAGCCATTTTGTTTTGCTTGTAGGTGAAGAGCAAAGACTATTCACCTCCGTGCTCCTCCAGAAATTCACTGGTTTTGTATATACTAATTAGGCTTATTCAATGATCGCGAGTTTGTAAACATTTGGAAAATGCAAATGATTTGCCAGTTGAAAGAATGAGATCGGGGTGGATTCCTATGTAGATGGACGGTGGGATCAAAGTTATTTTACAAGGGATTACGTTCACATTCCCACGTAACTGCTAGGGGGCGGGAGAAATGGCCAAAACTGAAACCTTGACTTGGTTATAACATACTCCCCTTGCCGCTTTCTTAACCCTTAAGCGCCTACATACTTACAGTAACAAAACATCCCACATGAGTTCAAAACTAACCCACCACTTTGGGAGAAAACTCAGATAATAGCTACAATGCTGTCATAAAAAGCGTTTTTATTTGGTCTTGTTTACACTTATTTTAACATTAGCGAACATTTTTTTCTAATTTATGTTTGGTCTGAATTAGGAAATATAAGCTTATATGTAGTCGTACCTCTCAAAAAGCTATGTACAAGAAACGTACGGAAAATAGAACGCATGGTTTACCATTTCCACTTCTTATTTTCTATTTCAGAGGATTTTTAGTTGCAAGTTTTTTTCTTGAATAAAAGTGGTCAATTTTGACCCCATTAAAATTATCAGATTTAACTTTCCGAAAAAGCATCATATCTCCTTAAAACTCTCCATAGTAACCCAGGTAAATTAGTTCGACGATAAACTATAACGATTTGGCGCTCAACTACAACATTAACAAAAACATAACTCTACTGACATAGGTTCCCGGGACAAAAAATAACGCACAGAGGAGGGCACACGAGGGTTACACGAATGCGCCACGAGAAGTTTGGACACTTCCTGTCGACAGAAGCAAAATGGCTTGCATGCTAAATACTGGATCACAAATAGGAACCACGGCCATATAACTTAAAATTGAGTTTTCAACAGCGTCACAGACTATGCAAAGAGGGGGGCATTGGGGATTTCGGTTTTACGGTTTTGGTCATTTTTGAGATTGGGTTTTCGGCTTTTGCACTCAAAATTTCCGGTTTTTCGGTTTTGGTATCCATTGCGGTTTTCGTTTTTTTCCTTTTTTAACATTCGGTTTTCGGCCAGTTTATGAATAAGAAAAGCGGTTTTTCGGTTTTGATTATTCGTTTGCCTAGTTCCTAGGAGCACCTGCTTAGCTATTGTATTTAAATTCAAACAAGAGTTGCATCTCTCAAATCTGAACAGTTGTGTACACAACTATGAAGTTTACTTTGTTTTACGTTTTCACATATTTCCTTTTATTATATAATAATGTTTGATTAACAACGGAGAATAAATTACATTAAGGTGGCATTACCGGATGAAAAAATAGATATTGAATTTATTCTTAATGAATGTTGTTGTTTTTATTTGGCTTAAGTTTCTTAAAGCAATTTATAATATTTAAATTGGAGAATTTGTACTTGTTTCTTTTATATCGCAAAAAAATGCACAGCCAAAAAACATGAACAAAATCGTTCCCATCAGAAATGAGAAATCGGCTCCTTTGCCTTGATTTTATCGTTACCAGTGATAGACCTGAGTATAAAAGCCTAAAATTTAAAGAGATTTATGGACTGAATTAATGAAGCAGGGCATTGTGTTCTCAAAGAAGACTTTCGGCAAGTTCCTTTGTGAAACTGTGCGACATAAGCCCCATCAGTGAGAGTTTTAACATCTGCCACATG
Organism: Desmophyllum pertusum; assembly: GCA_029204205.1. Taxonomy (NCBI): domain Eukaryota; kingdom Metazoa; phylum Cnidaria; class Anthozoa; order Scleractinia; family Caryophylliidae; genus Desmophyllum; species Desmophyllum pertusum. Next base: position 8,219,098 of record MU825396.1, read on the forward strand.
GGAAAAACCCAATGCGACACGCATTACAAAACAATTTGAAATTCACGTTTAATCCTAACACACAGAAGTTATACTTTTCCTGTAGACATGACCTTTTTGATCTTCAATTTTTTCCGCTTAAATTCTTTGCAATTACTGACATACTCGTTGTTAAAACATTTTTAGTAATTTTTTTAACGTTCTATTTATTCAGTATTATTAATAAGCCCCTTGATAATCCCATGGCAATTTGAATACTGTACACATGACCCAATCTCAATTGCTCAAAGTATACGTCATTACGTCTGTCTTATTATTCATGATGTGTTTCTTTTCCACGGTGAACATTTTAAGACGATGCACGCGCCTCAGATCAAGAGTTTTTTGGAAACTACCTGAAGGCAATCTTTATTGCTAACAAAGTAGGTATGTTGAATATTTGGCTGTTAGGGGTGGCGTATGGTCTATCAAAAATACTGAGTCTCGGAAACCGCTATTTTTTTATAATTCGACTTGTACAACGCTTCAGTTGCTAGAAGAAGAAAAAAAAACGTTCGTAAATAAAACACCCGGGAAACATGATTATATATTTTTCGTTTCTAGTTACTCATGTTGAGCTACAACTAGCCGACGTGTGTCAGTCTGCTTTACTAAAGGAGTAAAACCGAGCATTTCACTGATAATATATTAATTATGCTCCAAATGCACTGATATGCTTTACTTCAATTTGTAATGACGGCCTCTTTCAGTTGCTAAGCCTTAAAACTTGGTTCCTGTTTCCCACGGCATCATTAAACTTGTCAAGTTATGGATGATCGCTTTTAGATCGAAAAAAAAGAATTATCAAAGACTGGATAAGTTAACATCGCATCAAAGAGCCGCCGTCGGCGATTGCTGTCGATCTCCCGCGGTAAAACTCTCATTTTGTCCAGATTTTGTACGTTTTTTGAAAGGATACTGAATATTGTATTGAGAGCTCGATGCAAGAAACATGGTCAAGTGGTCCTAGTGAATAAAAATGTTCTTAGCTAAGTTTCAACCTGGCTATGTTCTTAGCATGTTCTTAAAATTTTGGTCAATCTCAGCCTCAACGTTCTTATAAAAAAAGGTTCTTATAAAAAAAGAGTGTAATGTTGATATTCTCCATATAGTATTCAATGTTTATCTCGTTTAAAATCAGTATAGAAAGCATTATATTTTAACTAACAAATGGATATAACGTCCTTACAATTGTGGCGCGATTCATCGAGACAGCTCCAAGTGCCGGTTGTTCAACATAAGTAACATTTCAAATATCTCAGTGAATAAGCATTTCAAATCAGCTCAAAATACTTGAATGCACAATTTTTATAGTAACAACATGAATTTTTATCACATAAAATGTAAAATACATTTTCATGGTCACGTTCGAATCTTTTTTGTGAAATTCTATACCATGTAACTTAAGAACATGTTAAGAACGTTTTCAGGCTGAAATCGCCAAAAAAATAAGAACATTCGGTCTTGGTTCAGCCTCAGCTCAAAAATTAGACGTTCTTATATTAAAAAAAAAGAGTGTATTAGACTGAAATACATGTATAGAGCAGGTTAAAAATATTTCCAACATTTATGGCGCTTTTAATGACCCAGTAAATTGCAAAAACTGCATTTTGTATAGTTTAAAAAACGAGCAGCAGTGTTTTATCAGGTTTTTTAAAAACACGAGGCGAAGCTGAGTGTTTTTAGACCTGATAAAACACGTTCTGCGAGTTTTATAAACGACTTCAAAAACTTCCCTCTAAATCTATTAAATCTGATCCTTATCTTAAAATTTTAGGTTGTTTTAGACGAGACAATTGAGCTAAGAGTTCAGCCGTATCTTTATAAAATATAAAGACATTTCTTTTGTGTTTTCTTTATGAATTATTAATGAGTTTTTGAACTAATATTACAATGGATCATATCGGTTGTAATACAGCAATAGCTAGGCAATAGCTTGTCTTTAAAAAAGTCTCGGACGAGAGACCAATGGATGCATGAGCACCATATTTCAACCTGTGCTTTACTCTATTTCGCGGGCAGTTCACAGATGAATCAGGTGAATCAGGGGAGGAAGATTTCCTGAATTTTGG